>JAJQKJ010000122.1:0-54923 GCA_029574335.1 Rana kukunoris
TTCTTTTGCATCCGGAGCCTTTGATTTTTTTGCTGGGGTAAAAAGGGGGTATCATTTCCCCTAGTGACATCTTTAAAGTGGTTGTAAACCCTGACCAAAGCAAAACCCTGCAAGACAAAAAGCATAATGAGTTAGTATGCATATCGGACAGACGTCCTTGACTTTGAGCCGAAATATCTGAATGATGTCTGCAGCTACAGGCATCATTCAGATATCGTCTTTTAGAGCCGGCGATTCTGTGTACCGTAAGAATGATCATCCGACTGATTATTCTTATGGGTGGCGAGAGTGGACACCCTCTCCCGCTGCCCTCTGGTGCTTCTACCGACTCATCGCTGCGATTGGTGAGTCTGAGAATAGACCTGCCGGCCCCCGGGTGCCTACCATAGAGATTTCAGGCAGACCAGAAGGTCGCCGGAGTCTCCATGATCGGTCGTTGGCCCCGCGCGATGTTATGACGTCATGCCCGGCCTCTGCATTCAAAAAAACAGCGGCGCTTTGGCTGTGAAGCAGTGATCTTTTTTTTTTTCAGGCTTCCCAGCCTAGAGGTGAGATGTGGGGTCTTATTGACCCCACATCTCACTGTAAAGCGGACCTGTCATGCTTATTCCTATAAGGGATCTTTACATTCCTTTTAATAGGAATAAATTTGATACATTTTTTTTTTAAATGTCAAAGTAAAAAGTTTAAAGTAAAATTAACAGTAAAACATTTTTTTAAAGTGCCCCTGTCCCCGGTAGCTCGTACACAGAAGCGAAAGCATAATTTAGTCCCGCCCACATATGAAAACGATGTTCAGACCACACACTTGAGGTGTCGCCGCGAACGTTAGAGCGAGAGCAATAATTCTAGCCCTAGAACGCCTCTGTAACTTAACCACTTCAGCCCCGGACTGATTTGCTGGTCAATGACTGGGCCACTTTTTGCGATTGGGCACTGCGTCGCTTTAACTGACAATAGTGTGGTCGTGCGATGTGGCTCCCAAACAAAATTGGCGTCCTTTTTTTCTCATAAATAGAGCTTTCTTTTGGTGGTATTTGATCACCTCTGCGTTTTTTTTTGTGCTATAAACAAAAGTAGAGCGACAATTTTGAAAAAAATTATTATATTTTTTACTTTTTGCTGTAATAAATACCCTCAAAAATATATATAACACATTTTTTTTCCTCAGTTTAGGCAGATATGTTTTCTTCTACATATTTTTCATTAAAAAAATTATCGCAATAAGCGTTTTATTGGTTTGCGCAAAAGTTATAGCGTCTACAAAATAGGGCATAGTTTTATGGCATTTTTATTAATATTTTTTTTTTACTAGTAATGGCGGCGATCTGCGATTTTTATCGGTACTGCGACCTTATGGCGGACACTTTTGACACATTTTTGGGACCATTGGCGTTTTAAAGCGATCAGTGCTATAAAAATGCATCGATACTTTAAAAATATCACTGGCAGGGAAGGGGTTAACACTAGGGGGCGAGGAAGGTGTTAATTATGTTCCCCTAGGTGTGTTCTAACTGAAGGGGGGGTGGGACTGACTAGGGGAAATGACAGATCGCTGTTCATACATTGTATGAACATGCGATCAGTCATTTCTCCCCCTGAAAGGACCGGGAGCTGTGTTTACACACACAGCTCCCGATTCTCGCTCTGTAACGAGGAGTGATCGCGCCTGCCAAGCACGTGCTTCGGCACCAGGGGTGAGCAGGGGGCGCGCGCGTGCCCCTAGTGGCTGAAATGTGAAATCATGTTATATTACGTGATTTTGCGCAGCCGAGCTGACCTGCCGCTGTAGGCTAGTGGTTAAAACATGTAACCAGTAAAAAAAATAAAAATTAAAGCTTCGCCCATGAGGATTTTTAAATGCCGAAGTTTGGTGCCATTCCACGAGCGTGTGCAATTTTGAAGGGTGACATGTTAGGTATCTATTTACTCAGCATAACATCATCTTTCACATTATGCAAAAAAATTGGGCTAACGTTAATGTTTTGTTATTTTTTACCGTTTGTTTCCCCCCCAAAAAAAGGCGTTTGAAAAATGATTGCGCTAAAATACCATACGAGATAAAAGGTTGCAATAACCGCCATTTTATTCCCTAGGGTGTCTGCTAAAAAAACATATATAGTGTTTGGGGGTAATTTTCTAGCAAAACAAATATGCCCATTAAGGAAGTGGTTAACTAATACACATCTGTGATGACAGTGACAGGTTTCCTTTAATATCTGTATTGCCAGGTAGATTGAGATCATATACTATTATAATTTCATAATCCCAATCACTTCAATAACGCTATTTGAACACAGGTATGCCACATTGACATGTTTTGAAGCAAGTGTGAACTAGCCCTTCATGTATGTTGAAGACGAAGCAAATGTAAATGAGCCCTTAGAGCAGGGGTGTCAAACTCAAATTTATGGGGGGCCGCAACAGCGGCATGGATGATTTGAAAGGACCGGTTGTATCCGTAGGGCTATGTATCTACTCTTTAATATTGCAGTGCTGTGAAGGGCAGGTGCAGACCAGCACCAAGATCAATCACACTCCTGTAGCAGAAGATGCAAGTCCAAAAAGGAGGGTCACACAATGCTGGTATCATCCACAAGAAACGGTATTGGAGACTGCTCGGATCAAACACTATTAGAAATCAAGAGTATGCTATGTACAGAGTGAAGAATTCAGGAATGTGCTATGTACAGAGTGACAGGTTTAATAGTGCGTAACATACAGGGTGCAGGATTGCATTACGCACAGGGTGCAACATGTCATTTTCACCCCTCCTCCTAGGTTCTAACCTCTGCACCTACCACTCCCCCCTCACATCTGTACTCTCTCCTACCTTACCCAGCTCTGGTACCTCCCTGTATAGCAAGCCTTCAAAAAGCCTGCCCACAGGATGGTAAAAAAATAAAACATTGCAGACCAAGCTGACAAGAACTTCCAATGCTGACAGCAATTCTGGGCTGCCGACTGAGCAGAAGAGCAGGAAATGTTTACTCTAGTCCCCAGGAGACGGGCAGCCGCGTATTTGCTCACACAAAGCTGGTGCCGTGTGGGACTAAGTAGAAGGATGTTTAACCACGTGACCACTGGGCACTTAAACCCCCTTTCTAACCAGACCAATTTTCAGCTTTCGGTGCTCTCACAATTTGAATGACAATTACTCAGTCATACAACATTGTACCCATTTGAAATTTGTGTCCTTTTTTTCACACAAATAGAGCTTTCTTTTGGTGGTATTTGATCACCTCTGGGTTTTTTATTTTTTGCGCTATAAAAGAAAAACGACTGAAAATTCTGTAAAAAAAAAAAAAACTTGTTTCTGTCATATTAGCGGGTTATTTCTCACACACAGCATATGCATACCACAAATTACACCCCAAAACACATTCTGCTATTCCTCCCGAGTATGGCGATACCCCATGTGTGAGACTTTTACACAGCGTGGCCACATACAGAGGCCCAATATGCAGGGAACGCCATCAGGCGTTCTGGAACACCCAGGCTAATTCTGACATTTCTCTCCTACATGGAAAAATCATCATTTATTTGCTAGAAAATTACATAGAACCCCAAACATTATATATGCTTTTTTAGCAAAGACCCTAGAGAATACAATGGCGGCCGTTACAACTTTTTATCCCGCATGGTATTTTCGCAGACATTTTTTAAACGCGTGTTTTTAAAAAAAACTGTTTTGTGCTTAAAACAAAACAAAACAGTAAAGTTAGCCCAATTTTTTTTCATAATGTGAAAGATAAAGTTATGCCGAGTAAATAGATACCCAACATGTCACACTTCAAAATTGCGCACACTCGTGGAATGGCGCCAAACTTCGCTACTTAAAAATCCCCATAGGCGACGCTTTAATTACTTTTACTGGTTTCATGTTTTTAGTTACGGAGGAGGTCTAGGGCCAAAATTATTGCTCCCGCTCTAACGTTCGCAGAGATACCTCACATGTGTATCTTGAACACCGTTTTCATATGTGGGCGGGACTTACGTATGCGTTCGCTTCTGCATGTGAGCACACAGGGACAGGGGTGCTTTAAAAAAAAAAAATAATAATTGTTCATTTTACTTTATTTACTTGATTTTGACACTTTTTTCCCCAAAAATACATTTTTTTTATCACTTTTATTCCTATTATAAGGAATGTAAACATCCCTTGTAATAGGAATCTAGCATGACAGGTCCTCTTTACAGTGAGATATGGGGTCAATAAGACTGGCTGGGAAAAATATATCCTGGCTACGATCGTAGCGGTGAGTCTGTAAAAGCACCAGAGGGGGGCAGGAGGGGGGGACGTATTGCAGAGTATTGGGGTATTGCAGAGTATCGCGCAGGCTATTGGGGTATTGCAGAGTATCGCGCAAGGTATTGCAGAGTATTGGGGTATTGCAAAGTATCGCGCAGGGTATTGGGGTATTGCAGAGTATTGGGGTATTGCAGAGTATCGCGTGGGGTATTGCAGAGTTTTGGGGTATTGCAGAGTATTGCGAGGGGTATTGCAGAGTATCGCGCAGCGTATTGCAAAGTATTAGGATATTGCAGAGTATCGGGGTATTGCAGAGTATCGGGATATTGCAGAGTATCGGGTATTGCAGAGTATTGGGGTATTGCAGAGTATTGGGGTATTGCTGAGTATTGGGGTATTTCTGAGTACTGGGGTATTGCTGAGTACTGGGGTATTGCTGATTACTGGGGTATTGCTGAGTACTGGGGTATTGCACAGTATTGGGGTAGCAGGGATGGCTGAACTGGGATGGATGGCTGGATCTGTGGCTACATTTGTCACAGATCCAGCCACAGCGCTGCTGCTGACACCCCGCTCCCCCCCTCTCCTCGCACACTGTACCGAACGGTACAGAGAGGAGAGGGAGGAACCGGTGTCATCAAATGACGCCGGTTTGTTTACAAGTGATCGTGCCCTCATTCGACGGTGCGATCACGTGGTAAACGGCCTCTATCAGCGGCAATTTACCGTGATCCGTGATGCGCCGGGTCTTCTAGTCCCAGGGGACGCGCAATCGCGGAAGTGAAGGACGACGTCCCAGGGACGTCGTGTCACAGTAACTCGACCGCGCTGTAGCAGTATTTTTGCTATAGCGCGGTCGGCAAGTGGTTAATCTTGTCTGGGAGATGGGCAGTGGGAAAAACAGACGGACGACAGATGCTACGCGGGCCATATGACAAGGCCTGGCAGGCTGGATTCAGCCAGCAGGGCCTTGTGTTTGCCACCTGTGCCTTAGAGTGTCAAGCCAAAAACAAATCTTTTCATAGCATTCATGCATACGGTACAACAAGCCTGTCAGACTTTACATGCATATTTCACTAGCAGCTGTTCTAGCCACTAGCAATAATCAGTTATTTCCTGGCAGGGGCAGTTTCCCCCACCTAGAGAACACAATGGATCCACAGGAGGGATTCCCCCATCAACCCTAACTGGGTTGATGGGGGGGGGGGGGGGGGGAAATATAATTTTTTCTGCAGGGGATACCTGAAATCTGACTTCTGAGAAAATCAGCGAGTCAATCACACAAGCAAGAAATTATGTTTCTGGGGAGCGGTCAGTACACATTCTGTGTACAGAACAACTCCAGGTAGCCATACTGCTTTGCATTTATAGAAAATTACAGTGGCTGCATATTAAAAAGGAAAGGTAATTTCCAATAACATTCAATTACAAATAGGACTTGTATACGCTATATTATTTTTTTCTTTCATTTCTATTTTTTTTCCCCATTAAAGTGAAGTTACCCTTTAAGTGAACAGCCTCTACTTTAAAACCTCAGGCCCCGTACACACGACCTAGCTTCTCGGCAGAATCCAGCGAGAAGCTCGCTGGGAGACATATTCTGCCGAGGTTCTCGATTGTGTGTACACTTCCGATGAGCGTCCCGTCGGGAAGCTTGTCGAGCCAAAAAAGAGAGCACGCTCTCTTTTTCCTCGTTGTTCAATGAGGACTTTGGCTTGACAAGCTTTTCCGACCGCTCATCGGGAACCTCGTCAGGCGGAACGATGGGTTTAGCCCGACGAGATTCTCGGACGTGTGTACGCGGCCTCAGTTTTAAACTCTAACCCCACATTTATTGCCTTTTAGTTTGTCTGTGCCAGCTTGGCTCAAACAAAAGATTAACTTTGCCAACAGGTACGATTGTTGCAAGCACTATATGTAGCCTCAGTTCCATACAGTATACAGCATTGTGTGCCTGGGAGAGGGACCTTCCAGTCCTGGAACAAAATAGAATGGGGCCGAGCACAGTTCAGCCATTCAGGGAAGGTTTTGTATTTTATGAATGAATACAAAGCTTCCTCTGATTGGCACAGGCAGATGATCTCTGCCATCATTCGTAGAATACAAAGCTTCCCCTGAATGACTGAGCAGCACTCAGTTGTTCAAGGAATAGGATGAGAAGTCTGTACCACTGCCAGCACACAGCGCTGTATAAGATACGTAGCTGAGGCTACATACAGTTACTACAGCCCACCCAGCATACACCTGTTAGTGCAGTAAAAAGTAAGTTTGGATCAGCTTGGCTCAAATTATTTAAAGGGACTGACGTTTAAATCTTCAGTGACAGCCTGCTGTGCAAGGCTAGAAAGAAACTTTCACACTGACCCTTTGTTATAGAATCTTCAGTCATACCAGCAAGTGATTTTGCAAGAGTTCATATGCCAGATTATAAATAGGATTTGGGGCTCGGCTCACACTGCCACGACTTCAGGGAATGGCATAGTGCTATGGGTTCACTGTGCCCCTGTAGCTTGAGGCTGGGTTCACACCTATGCGAATTGGATGGCAGGAAAATGTGACCAGCTCTCTATGGAGGTGGTTCACATGTCTCCGGGGGCGGCTGCAGAGTACACTGCACAGAAAACATGCATTTTTGCCTCAGTTTCAGGGCCAAATTCAGGCAAAGATTCTGCCCTGATTCGTCCCTGAAATGGAGAACAGGGACAGACAGCGTTGCTGTGCGATCCGTGGCCGGATTACGTGTGAACCGAGCCTTAAGGTGGGATGGGCCCCTTCCAGGCCACTTGTCCTCACTTATCCATAAAAATGCATGTTGTGCTCCCATTGTGGAGACCCAGAAGTCAGGGTTAGGAACTACAGAAAACAGGGTGCCTTGACAGGGCCTGTAGCTTACGCATGCATTTACAAATGTGTGCAGACTAAACCCGTTAACACATTTTGTTGGACAGTTTGATTTGGTTTGTCGCTGGCTGGCAAGTTAGTTTGAGCTTGGAAATCTCCTTGTATTTGTTTGACATACGTCGCCCCTCCAGCGCTACTTGCTGAAATAGACCAGTTATAGGTGGTGCAGTGACCATGTTTGTATTTTGGTTGACTTCAGAGACTGCCTGTGTAATCTTTCTTTCATGTCGGATCCAAATCAATCTTCTGGCATGCATCAGTGAGGCACAATGACACCAACCAGAGGATAATTTCTGCAATTGTGTAGCTGCCTTTTATATACAAGTGGTGCAGGGTCATCTAAGCAGACTGTCCATCAATACTTGCTTTAACCACTTCAATACCGGGCCTATTTTGGCACTTCTCTCCTACATGCATAAATCATAATTTTTTTGTTAGAAAATTACTCAGAACCCCCAAACACTATAAATGTTTTTTTAGCAGACACCCCCTAGGGAATAAAATGCCGGCCATTGCAACTTTTTATCTCGCACAGTATTTGCGCAATAATTTTTCAAACGACTTTTTTGGGGGGAAAAAACAGTTTTGTGAATTAAAAAATAACAAAACAGTAAAGTTAGCCCAATTTTTTTGTATAATGTGGAAGATGAAGTTACGCCGAGTAAATAGATACCCAACATGTCACGCTTTAACCACTTCCCTACCGCCTTACGACTTTTTACGACGGCACTTTAAAGATGGATATCTCGGTAACGGCAGCAGCTGCTGCCACAACCGAGGTATCCATCTTAAGTACTAACGATCCTGTAAAAGATAACGGCGGTCTCCGCGCCGTTATCGGCGGCGGGAGAGGGCCCCCCCCTCCCACCGCTCTCCCGCACCCTCCGCCGCTTACTGGAACCGTCGGTAACGGCGGAGGCGATCGGGTCCGCTCGTCTGCTCAGTGGGGATGCGAGTGAGGGAAAAATTTCCCTCGCCCGTCCCCATACCTCTGCTGGGCGGAAGTGACGTCAAAACGTCAGTCCCGCCCAGCGTCTTAAAGAAACATTATTTTTTTCTGTGATTTGAAAAAATGACTTTTTTTTTTTTTGTTCTTTTAAGTCTAAATATGAGATCTGAGGTCATGCTTTTTTCTATTACAAGGGATGTTTACATTCCTTGTAATAGGAATAAAAGTGATAATTTTTTTTTTTATTTCAGTGTAAAAAATTATAAACTAAATAAAAATAAAGAAAACAAAAATTTTTTTTTTTAAAGTGCCCCATCCTGATGAGTTTGCGCGCAGAAGCAGAAGCGAGTAGCGCCTGCATATGAAAACGGTGTCCAAACCACACAAGTGAGGTATCACCGCGATCGTTAGAGCAAGAGCAATAATTCTAGCCCTAGACCTCCTCTGTATCTCAAAAAATGCAACCTGTAGAATTTTTTAAACGTCGCCTATCAAGATTTTTAAGGGTAAAAGTTGGACGCCATGCCACGAGCGGGCACAATTTGTAAGCGTGACATGTTGGGTATCATTTTACTCGGCGTAACATTATCTTTCACAATAAATAAAAAAATTGGGCCAAATTTATTGCTGTCTTATTTTTTAATTAAAAAAAGTGAATTTTTTTCAAAAAAAGTGCGCTTGTAGGACCGCTGCGCAAATATGGTGTGACAAAGTATTGCAATGATCGCCTTTTATTCTCTAGGGTGTTAGAAAAAAATATATAATGTTTGGGGGTTTTAAGTAATTTTCTAGCAAAAAAAAAATGTTTTAGTCTTGTAAACACCAAATCTGAAAATCACCCACGGTAGAGAAGTGGTTAAAATTGCACACATTCATGGAATGGCGCCAAACGTCAGTACTTAAAAATCTCCATAGGCGTCACTTACAAGTTACAAATTTAAAGTTACAGAGGTCCAGTGCTAGAATTGTTGCTGGCGCTCTAACGCACGCGGCAATACCTCACGTGTGGTTTAAACTGCGTTTACATGTGTGGGCGGGACGCGTGTTCGCTTCTGAGCGCGAGCTACCGGGGATAGGGGCGTTTACATATTTTTTTTTTATTATTTTTTTTTACTCAATTTCTTTTATTTTTACACTTTTTTCGATCACTTTAATTCCTATTACAAGGAATGTAAACATCCCTTGTAATAGGAATGGTTCATGACAGGTACTCTTTATGGAGAGATGCGGGGTCAATAAGACCCCACATCTCTCCTCCAGGCTGGAAAGCATTAGATCGTGAAAAAAAATTCACAGATCTAATGCTTTCAGCTGCGATTGCGGCTGTTTACATTACAGGACCCGAGCGTGACATCATAACATCGTGCCGGGCCTCCGACGATCATAGAGATGACCAGTCTACTCTATGGTTTCCATCCGACACCGGCGGATCGTTTCTCTGGGTCTCTGCCGCTTGATCGTTCTTATAGGCGGCGGGAGGGGAGTTGCAGGCATCACTCAGATATCCCCACTGAAAGTACAGGACGTCATTTCACTAAAGGTGGGTATTGTAGTGGCTAGGCACTTCAGCTCCAGAAGGTTTTAACCCCCCCCCCATGACAAGGGAACCTTTTTTGCTATTCAGCACTGTGCTATTTTAACTGACAATTTTTTTGCTCACACAAGCCTTCTGTTGATGGTATTTGATCACCACTGGAGTTATTAAAGGTTTCATTAAATGGTAAGGGTGGGGGGAGAAAAAAAAACCACTAAGTTTGCATTAACCACTTGCCGACCATTCCACTTATATGTATTGCAGGGCGGCGGCTTTCCTGTACAAAATAACGTACTTGTATGCGATTCCGCTCTTGCGGATCTGCAGAGTGCACAGGAGGCGATCAGCTTCTGCTGTATTTGGAGTCAGTGGGTCCAGCCAAGCAGATATCTGCTGATCACTCCCAAGAGAGGGCAAACGGTGGTCTGCCAATGTAGATCGCCATTCTGAGACAAAAAGACTGATATTGTTTCTGCCAAGTAGAAACATGGATCTGTTTTCTCACAGTACAAGCACCACACATTTAAGCTTTTGATTGCCAATGTTAAGGCCTTCCCTGACAGGGTCATTAGTAGTGACCACGTGTATTTTCTTTTAGCACTGACCACTATACTGGTCCATGGGGGGGGGAAAAAAAGTGTAATTTAGTGTCTGACGCACTAAGTCACTGCCTAGTTTAAAAAAAATCCATAAAATTACCCCATACTTTGTGCTCTATGAAGTTTGCACAAATCAATATACACTTATTTTTGTTTAAATATATCTCTCTCAATGGTATTTACCTAAATGGAATACATTTGTTTTTCCATACAGCAGAAAAAGGTTTGAGGCATGGGGAGTTTTTTTTACATATTGTCAGTGCAGTACAACATATGACTGACTGTGTGTAAATAGATTCAAACTAAAGTATTTAAAAGGGTTGTAAAGGGGAAAAATTTTTTTTTCCATAATAAGCTTACTTTACCGGCAGACATTCCTCTTCTCACTTCCTCATGGTTTGTTTTTGCTCAGAAGTTTCTCTATTTCTTCTCTGTTCTAATCACTTTTTGAATGTCTGATTGTTACTCACCACCAAGGGAGGCTTTACTTATAGTCAGTGACGTGCTCGTCCCCTCCTGGGAACTACATCTGTGTGGCAGGACGTGTTAGAGACTTCAAGGAGATGTGAATTACTTGGCGTGGTGCAATGCATACTGAGAAATGTAGTTCTTACATGAACAAGCGCCGCAAACCAGGAAGTGAATGAAAGAACATAACAAGAACGCCAGAGGTGATATATAGATGAAGGAATTTAATAGGTATTTACCAGAATCATTACACATTTGTCTGTCTACCTTGCAGACATTAGACTTAGGCAAAAAATATAAAAAAATCCTTTACAACTCTTTAACCACTTAAGGACCCCCGCACGCACATATACGGCCACAGAATGGCACAAGGGCGTAAATTTACGTCCCCGCCTGAGTGCGGTTCGGGGGTCCCATCGGGACCCCCTCCGCGGCGTGCGGGGGTCCCCCTACCTCTGGGAGCGATCCGGGATCTACGGGCGGATGTCCGTGATATCCGCCCCCCCCGCGATCGCTCCCAGCCTGTCACTTCCTCCTCCTGTGTTTACACAGGAAGGAGGAAATGTATTCTCTCATCGCAGCGCTGTTTCCCAGCGCTGCTGATGAGAGAAGACATCACAAGTAAGTGTGCACCAACACAACACTGACACACACTCACATAGGCATATTAACCCCTTGTGATCGCCCCCCCCCACCCCCCTGTCACAGTGTCACTGAATGCAGTGATTTAATCACTGCATTTAGTCAGTGTGACAGGCAGTGTAAAAAACAGTTAGTGTTAGGTTCAGGATAGCCCCCCCACCCCCCTAATAAAGTTTTAACCCCCTGATCACCGCCCTAGTTAACCCTTTCACTCCCTATTGCCAGCGTCACTAAGCGATCATTTTTCTGATCGCTGTATTAGTGCCGCTGTTCCCGCTAGGTAGCTATTTTTTTTTTATTGCAATTTTTTTTTTTTTACTAAAGACATGTGGCTAAATAAATTTTGGCCTAAATGTTTGACTAAAATTTAGTTTGATTTTTTTTTTTAACAAAAAGTAAAAGTGTTTTTTTTCAAAAATGTCGCTCTATTTTTGTATATAGCGCAAAAAATAAAAATCGCAGAGGTGATCAAATACCACCAAAAGAAAGCTCTATTTGTGGGAAGAAAAGGACGCAAATTTTGTTTGGGAGCCACGTCGCACGACCGCGCAATTGTCTGTTAAAGCGACGCAGTGCCGAATCGCAAAAACACCTTGGGTCATTTACCAGCGTATTGGTCCGGGTCTTAAGTGGTTAAAGGAGTTGTAAAGGAAATGTGTTTTTTTTGCTGAAATGACTGTTTACAGAGTATAGAGAGACAATCATATAGTGTGCCTGCAGTTTGTTTTGTTTTTAATCTAGTTTAATGTTTGTGAAGTACAGAGACACACAGAACAAAAACAAAGAGGGCAGTGTTTGTTTTTAAAATGAAAGTGATTGGTTCTGAGGGGTTTTAGACACAGGGATTTTCTCTTCCCACCGTTACTTATACAGTGATGACTGTATAAGCAATAGTTTTAGCTGTCATAAATGGGTTAACCATTCATGAACCGCTTGCAATCTGATTGGCTAAGCAAATCACTTTGTGCAGGCAACATGCGATTGCTTTGGGCCAGTCAGAGCAAGGTTTTCCATTTACGACAGGTTTACACTGTTGTGTGATCACGATGCCCAGTTGCTGTAACAGTAATCTGCCATGTCCGGCAGAGCATGCTCAATCTCTCACATGACTGAGTCTGCCCCCCCCCACTGCAAATGTACTGTAGTGAGAGTCAAGTGGTTAGGTTAAATATTGGCATTTCTGCAATACTAATCTTTTCCAGATGTCCTCACGCCAGTTACAAGCCGTGTCATCTCTTTAACCAGCAGTAGGAAGTCCTCATAAGAAGCCAGTCTTTAAAGCACCATGGTGGGGAATCCTACAGCCAAAAGTTGTTTAACACCTTTGGTACCCAAAACATCCTAGGAGTGTCTTAAAAATACTGTCTCTAGGAGTCATGCCTGCGATTGCCAGAGTCTTGTGGCTTTAAAACAGCTGTAGGCCCAAGATTGCCTACCCCCTGCTCTACACATTTCCATGGGTTCAAAATTGTGCAAGTTCAGCTGAACTCGCACAATTTCAACCTGGCAATGCAGATGGACTTCAGGGGCAATTTGACAGACATCTGTGCAAGTCTATAAACAGCCTCACTACTGTCAAATGCTCAATCAGAATATTGTGACATTTGTGCAGAGCACACTAAATGCCACTCATGCTAAATCCCACTTCTACAAATCTCTAAGGCTTAGAAAAATAAACCTACCCAAATCAGTTTAGTCCCACCCATCACTCTTTACTCAACCAGAATGTATATACTGTTGGCAGCATGAAAACCAAGGCAAATACAACGTGTGGAATGCAATTACTTTATTGAAACAAAAGTGCAACAGAAGCATGAACTTAAAATGAAAGGAAAAGCAGTACTGCGGCTTGTCATCTTAAAAACCACCCCTCAGGCGCAAGACAAGGTGCAGAGTAGATTCCTTCTGAATGTTATAATCAGACAAAGTACGGCCATCTTCCAGCTGTTTTCCTGCAAAGATGAGCCTTTGCTGATCTGGAGGAATGCCTTCCTTATCTTGAATTTTGGCCTTTACATTTTCGATAGTGTCGCTTGGCTCCACTTCTAGAGTAATGGTTTTACCAGTTAAGGTCTTCACAAAGATTTGCATTCCACCCCTCAGACGAAGGACAAGATGGAGTGTGGATTCTTTCTGGATGTTGTAATCTGAAAGGGTGCGGCCATCTTCCAGTTGTTTGCCTGCAAAAATCAATCTCTGCTGGTCTGGGGGAATCCCTTCTTTGTCTTGAATTTTGGCTTTCACATTCTCAATGGTGTCGCTTGGCTCAACCTCCAGGGTAATAGTTTTGCCAGTAAGGGTTTTAACAAAAATCTGCATACCACCCCTCAGACGCAACACCAAGTGCAGAGTGGATTCCTTCTGGATGTTGTAGTCTGCAAGGGTCCTTCCATCTTCAAGCTGTTTACCAGCAAAGATCAACCTCTGCTGATCTGGTGGGATACCCTCCTTGTCCTGGATTTTAGCTTTCACATTGTCAATTGTATCCGAACTCTCCACCTCCAAAGTAATCGTCTTTCCTGTTAAGGTCTTGACAAAGATTTGCATTCCACCCCTCAAACGAAGGACAAGATGGAGTGTGGATTCTTTCTGGATGTTGTAATCTGAAAGGGTGCGGCCATCTTCCAGTTGTTTGCCTGCAAAAATCAATCTCTGCTGGTCTGGGGGAATCCCTTCTTTGTCTTGAATTTTTGCCTTCACATTCTCAATTGTGTCACTTGGCTCAACTTCTAGAGTAATTGTTTTGCCAGTTAGGGTCTTGACAAAGATTTGCATCCCACCTCTCAGTCGGAGGACAAGGTGGAGTGTGGATTCCTTTTGGATGTTGTAGTCTGAGAGTGTGCGCCCATCCTCAAGTTGTTTCCCAGCAAATATCAGCCTCTGCTGGTCTGGAGGAATACCTTCTTTATCTTGAATTTTGGCTTTCACATTCTCAATTGTGTCACTTGGCTCAACTTCTAGAGTAATTGTTTTGCCAGTCAAAGTTTTGACAAATATCTGCATACCACCTCTTAAGCGGAGAACCAGGTGGAGCGTGGATTCTTTTTGGATATTGTAGTCTGAGAGTGTGCGGCCATCTTCTAGCTGTTTTCCAGCAAAAATCAGCCGTTGCTGATCTGGAGGGATACCTTCCTTGTCCTGGATTTTGGCCTTAACATTCTCAATTGTATCACTGGGCTCCACCTCCAAAGTAATTGTCTTTCCTGTTAGAGTCTTCACAAAGATTTGCATTCCGCCTCTTAGACGGAGAACAAGATGGAGGGTGGATTCTTTCTGGATGTTGTAGTCTGAGAGGGTGCGGCCATCTTCCAGTTGTTTGCCTGCAAAAATCAATCTTTGTTGGTCTGGGGGAATCCCTTCTTTGTCTTGAATTTTTGCCTTCACATTCTCAATTGTGTCACTTGGCTCAACTTCTAGAGTAATTGTTTTGCCAGTCAAAGTTTTGACAAATATCTGCATA
Organism: Rana kukunoris; assembly: GCA_029574335.1. Taxonomy (NCBI): domain Eukaryota; kingdom Metazoa; phylum Chordata; class Amphibia; order Anura; family Ranidae; genus Rana; species Rana kukunoris. Next base: position 14,806 of record JAJQKJ010000122.1, read on the forward strand.
CCACCTCTTAAGCGGAGAACCAGGTGGAGAGTGGATTCTTTTTGGATGTTGTAGTCGGAGAGTGTGCGGCCATCTTCTAGTTGCTTGCCAGCAAATATTAGCCTCTGTTGATCAGGTGGGATACCTTCCTTATCTTGGATTTTGGCCTTCACATTCTCAATGGTATCACTTGGTTCCACCTCCAGAGTTATGGTTTTACCAGTCAAGGTCTTAACAAATATTTGCATCCCACCTCGAAGACGAAGAACAAGGTGCAAAGTTGACTCTTTCTGAATATTATAGTCAGAAAGTGTACGGCCATCTTCTAACTGCTTTCCAGCAAAGATCAATCTCTGCTGGTCAGGTGGGATTCCTTCTTTGTCTTGAATTTTAGCCTTGACATTTTCAATGGTGTCACTTGGTTCAACCTCAAGGGTGATGGTCTTCCCCGTAAGGGTTTTCACAAATATCTGCATGGTCTACAGAGGAAAAAAAATAAAAAAAAGTCAGATAAACAAAAGGTTGAACACATGGCCATTGAAAACAAAGGGCTGGCAAAATATTCTAGTATACTGGCAAGCCCATTTAAGTGAATATGCTATCCTATTACAATAACAAACATGTTATACATACCTGCTCTGTGTAATAGTTACACACAGAGCAGCCCAAATCCTCCTTGGATTCCCATCTGGAGTCCTTGGCACCCTCCCTCCTGTTTAGTGCCCCCACAGCAAGCAGCTTGCTATGGGGCACCTGAGCTGCAGCTCTGTGTACCCATTCAGACAGAGCTGCCATTTGGCCCCACCCCCTTCTCCAATTGCTTAACAGAGTTTGAGTGACAGCAGCATGAGCCAATAGTGTCACTGCTGTGTCTCAGCCAATCCCAGACAGTCAAGGCACACTTGGATATCACCGGATAGAAGGGGCTCGGGTAGGCTGCTGCACAGGCTTTTTAAAAAAAAAAGTTTATTCTTGCCAATGCTGGGCCCAGGACATTTTCCCCCCAACTTTATTGGCCACAATCCAGCCCTCTTAATGTCTGAAGGACAGTAAACTGGCCCTTTGTATGAAAGGTTTGAGGGCCCCCCCCCCCCCCCCTGCTTTAAAACATTAAAGGAACACTAAAGTCAGGAATAAAGGGATTTTTAAATACAGCTTACCTGTAAAATCCTTTTCTTGGAGTACATCACGGGACACAGAGCGGCATATTCATTACTATGTGGGTTATATGGAGTACCTTCAGGTGTGGACACTGGCAATCTTCAAACAGGAAGTCCCCTCCCTATATAACCCCCTCCCCTAGAGGGAGTCCCTCAGTTTTGTAGCAAGCAGTATGCCTCCCAAAATGGTCACCCAAAAGAGGGGTGGGAGCTCTGTGTCCCGTGATGTACTCCAAGAAAAGGATTTTACAGGTAAGCTGTATTTAAAAATCCCTTTTTCTTTCTCGTACATCACGGGACACAGAGCGGCATATTCATTACTATGTGGGATGTCCGAAAGCAATGCTTTAATGAGGGGAGGGAGACATCTTCCAAAGAAGGATTCAATTTAGAGATAAACTCAAATCATAATAATTCCAATTTAGTCAAGAAAAAACTTTTTTTTTTTTTTTTTTTTTTTTATTTATATCCAAGGGTGTTTTCTGATCCCGAGGATTTCAAACTGCAGCCTGTAGTACTGCCTGTCCAAAGGCAGAATCCGCATTCCTTCTCACGTCTAGTTGATAAAACCTTGTAAACGTGTGGACTGATGACCACGTTGCTGCCTTGCATATCTGAGCCATAGAGATCTGATGGTGTGCTGCCCAAGAGGCGCCCATGGCCCTGGTAGAATGGGCCTTCACCGACAACGGAGGAGGCAACCTCTTCAACCCGTAGGCTTGAATGATTAATTGTCTAATCCATCTTGAGATGGTGGATTTTGCAGCTGCCTGCCCCTTCTTGGGGCCATCTGGTAGAACGAATAACACATCTGTTTTCCGGATCTTTTCTGTAGCTTTAAGATAGGCCTTCATGGCCCGGACAATATCCAAGGTATGCAGCAACCCCTCCTTTCTAGATGTAGGTTTTGGAAAGAAGGATGGAAGTACCAAATCCTGGTTTAAGTGAAATTTGGATATAACCTTTGGTAGAAAGGAAGGATGGGGCCGGAGAACTGCCCTGTCCTTATGCAGAACAAGATATGGTTCCTTACACGATAAGGCTGCTAATTCTGACACTCTCCTGGCCGAAACTATGGCGACCAAGAAAACCAATTTTCTTGTCAGTAAGAGTAAAGGAATCTCAGCCAGAGGCTCAAAAGGCTGTTTCTGTAGAGTGGACAGGACAAGATTTAAGTCCCAAGGACAAACTGGTGACTTGACAGGAGGATTAATACGCAAGACCCCCTGTAAGAAGGTCTTTACCAGCGAGTGGGTGGCCAGCGGCCTCTGAAACCACACTGACAGAGCTGAGATCTGTCCTTTGATTGTGCTTAGTGCCAGGCCTTTATCCACTCCTAGCTGGAGAAAACTTAACACCCTATCAATAGTATATTTGCGGCAATTCCATCTTTTGGATTCACACCAGCCTATATAATTCCTCCACACCCTGTAATAAATTACCCTGGAGACCGGCTTTCTAGCCTTAATCAGGGTAGGGATTACCTGCCTAGACAGACCCCTACCCCTGAGAATCAGGGATTCAGCCTCCAGGCCGTCAAATTTAGACGCTGTAATGTAGGGTGGAGGATCGGACCTTGTGAGAGTAGGTCTGGTTGTAGAGGAAGAGTCCAAGGGTCTCCCACTGCCATATTCAGGACTAGCGAGTACCAAGCCCTCCGGGGCCAAGCTGGAGCTATTAGAATGACTGGCTTGTGCTCCACTCTGATCCTGCGCAACAGGCGGGGGAGTAACTGTAGTGGAGGAAATGCATATAGAAGTTTGAATTGATGCCAAGGGCACACCAACGCATCGGTTCCGCAGGCCATCGGATCCCTCGCTCGCGACACGAACCTGTCTAGTTTCTTGTTGAACCTGGATGCCATTATATCTACGTCTGGCGTTCCCCACCTCTGGCAGATTGTCTGAAAGACCTGGGGATGCAGAGACCACTCCCCTGGCAACAGACTCTGGCGACTTAAGAAGTCTGCCTGCAGGTTGTCCACTCCTGGAATGAATATCGCTGAAATGCAGGGTACATGAGCCTCTGCCCATTGAAAAATCAAGTTCACTTCCCTTTGAGCGGCCTGGCTCCTGGTTCCCCCTTGGTGGTTTATGTATGCCACCGCCGTGGCATTGTCTGACTGGATTCTCACCGGGAACCCCTTTAATCTGGAGGTCCACGCCAACAGGGCTAGGCGAGCCGCTCTGATTTCCAAGATATTGATGGAGAGCTGCCTCTCTGCTTTCACCCAAGTTCCCTGGCGGGAGAACCCCTCGAAGACCGCCCCCCAGCCTGCCAGGCTGGCGTCTGTGGTAACTACCTTCCAGACAACAGGGCTGAAGGATCTTCCCTTTAGAAGGTTCTGAGGGTTCAACCACCAGGCCAGGCTTTGTCGGACCCTTGATGATAGCGTCAAAGGGGACTCTAAGGCATGTGCCCTCTTGCCCCAGGTTGCTAAAATGGCTGCCTGTAGGACGCGAGTGTGGATCTGAGCGTATGGTACTGCCTCGAATGTGGCCACTAGCTTGCCTAGTAATCGCATACACAGGCGAATAGTTGGTCTTCTCTTGTTTATAACCAACTGAACCAACCCCTTGATCGCCTTGATCTTTACAAGGGGCAGGAACACCTTTTGACGTTCCGTGTCTAACCTCATGCCGAGGTATTCCAACTGCTCTTGTAGGCTGGAATGCTGACTTTCCCTGGTTTAGGACCCAGCCGAATTCTTCGAGGTACCGAACCGTGAGGTTTACTGCCTTCTGCAGACCCGTCCGTGAATGATCTATAATTAAAAGGTCGTCCAAGTATGCTAGGACTGTGACTCCTTGGATTCTTAAATTGGCCAGAACTGGGGCTAGGATCTTCGTGAATACCCGGGGGGCCGTGGCCAGCCCGAAAGGGAGCGCCCTGAATTGGAAGTGTCGCTGCCCGACCGCGAAGCGTAAAAACCTTTGATGCGACTGACAGATTGGTACATGAAGGTAAGCATCTTTTATGTCTATGGAGGCCAGAAAATCGTTCTTCTGAAGCGCGGCGGCTGCTGACCGGATGGATTCCATCCGGAAGGACCGCACCCTTAGATAACCGTTTAACCTCTTTAGGTCCAAAATTGGCCTGACATCGCCGTTGGGCTTTGGTATGACAAAGAGATTGGAATAGAAACCTAGGCCTTGCTCTTGGGCTGGCACTTCTAAAATTACGTCCTGGCAAAGCAGGTGATCCAAGGCTGCCAGCATTGAGGCCTTCCTTGCTGGATCCCTTGGTAGCCTTGATTCTTGAAAATGAGGCGGAGGATACCTCAGAAATTCCAGTCTGTAACCTGTGGTTACAGATGCCCGGACCCATTTGTCGGGGATCTTGGCTTCCCAAACTTCTGAGAAGAGACGAAGCCTTCCCCCCACCCGTGAGAGTGGGGGCGCCCCTTCATAAGGCAGACTTAGGGGCTGCCTTTGACGGCTTGCGATACCACGGCTTCTTACCCCCAGGGGTTTGTCCCTGCGATCTACTGTTACCGTTGGATCGCGCAGGCGGCCGTCGATACTGCCTGGAATTAGAGGGCCCCGAGACAGGAAAAAGCTGCCTTTTAAATGTAGGAGCCCGGAATGTCTTTTTGACCGGTAAAAGGGTACTCTTGCCATTTGAAATAGTCTGAATATATTTATCCAGATCCTCTCCGAAGAGTCGCCCTCCATGGAAGGGAAATCCTGCCAGAAGCTTTTTGCATGGGGGTTCTGCCGCCCAGTTCTTCAACCATAAGAGCCTTCTCATGTGTACCAAACATAGTGATAAACGAGAAGCCTGCTGGATGGAATCTTTTATAGCATCTACCGCAAAACACAGAACTCTGGGAATGTCAGCAAACTCTTCTGCTTGTTGGGTAGGCATGTCTTTTAACATCTCTTTTGTCTGGTCTTTTAATGCCTGACAAACTCCAATTGCAGCTACCGCTGGCTGCACCACTGCTCCTGCCGTAGCAAAGGATGCTTTTAAAAGTGTTTCTAATCTTTTATCAACCGGATCTCTAAACATATGTATATTTTCCACCGGGCAAGTTAGTGATTTATTCACACATGAGATGGCTGCATCCACTACTGGGAGCTTCCATCTCTTGGAGAATTTTTCCTCCATGGGATAAATGACCGCAAATCTTTTCGGTGGCAGAAAAACCCTGTCCGGCCGTACCCAATCCCGAAAGATCAATTCCTCCAAGAGAGGATGGACCGGAAAAACTGCGTTGCTTAACGGGGCTCTCAAAGAGCCCAGAGAGGATACCGGAGGAACCTGAGGTTCTGGTAATGGCAAACTAAATGCCGAGCGGACCATGTCCGTCAAAGACTGTACCCACAGTCTTTCCGTCTGGGAGTCTGAAAATGGTTCCTCAGAGGTAGACCCCTCAATCCCTGAACCCTCTCGGTTCAGGTCCAGTTGATCCTCCTGTGATTCTAATTCCTCCGGAGAGAGAATCTCAGCATCTGAGGATACACTCCCTGGTGATGGGGATCTAACCCGTTTCTTACCAGGAATAGCTCTAGCGATCAATGCTGCTATTCTCTCTTCTAGCCCCCCTAGGGATACGGCTAGCATCTCCTCTGTGATAAACACAGGGCTGGGCTGATCTGGGCCAGCCTCCGCACCAGATCCCCCTAATGGCTCATCCAAGGCGCTTCTTAAATTAATAAGCTGCGGGGAAAGAATCGGCATATCAGAATCAGAAAGGGAACCCTTTTGTTTTTTTGGTCTTTTTTGTACCCTTTGACCCCGAACCCTTGGAAGCCATAATACAAAATCGAGGGACTCCGCCCACACAACAGACTGTAGTGGCCAGGAGTACAATTCCAGAGTTTAGGGGAAAGTAGATTACTAGTGTCCCCACAAACTGATGGGCCCGTATGTTGGTCTTTTTTTTTTTTTTTTTTTTTAAATAATTATATATTTTCTATGACCATACACAATGCCCCTAACTTAAGTTTGCCAGCCTCCAACCTGCTGTCAAATAAGGGGGATTCTTTGGCTTAACAATAGACATTGGGACAAAGTCCACATGTACTACCCCTTTTCCGCCACCGGGAGTCACTGTTCTGCCGCCCTGCGTCCTCTCTTGAAACAATCAGCCACAGACTGAGCCCTGACAAGGCCTGCTGTCTATAACAGCAGAAGGGCGCGCCCCTGTATGACGCCGCAGGCCCGCCCCCCCCCGCCCTCCTGTCTGGATGGCGCGAAAATTCGTCAATAAGACGCGCGCGTGCACGTACCCGGAAACAGGAAGAACATGGAGGAGCCGCGCTGCTGGAGATCCATGGCGCAGAAACGGCGGCAGATTCCAAACTCCCGGCCAGGTAGGACTCTTTTAAGGCCCCTAAGGATCCTTTACTAGCCTCTAGGAAGCAACAGCAGGTTAGCTAGCAACACACTTTAGACAGGGGGGCCTAGTGATGGGGGGAGAAAGGGTGTCATCCTGTCTCTAAGACATAGTGATCACAGTTGCCCATGCAGAGCATACTCAGGCTATCCCCCCTTTTAGGTTACCCCGGGGAGCCTGCTGTCGAACCAAGTCCCGCAGGCTCCCCCTTACCTGCTCCATGCTGCAGGATGTTTGACCAGCAAACTGATCCAGTCTTCTCCCATCTCCGTGGGTAGCGTAGTAGACCTTCAGGCCCTGGGGTCCTATGAAGGTACCCACTGTCCTGGACCTATATAGCACCCTGGCAAAACAGGAACCTTATGGTTTTTGCAAACTCCAAGTCCTGGGCCCAGGGTCCAGCCCTCCAAAGAGGAGCATTATAGGCAAAACCCCACGGTTTGGGGCCCGGGTACTGTCCACTTTGGCACTGAGGCTCCTTGGACAGATCCGGTTAGCCCGCCCTTAATCCCAAAGGATGTGGAGCAAAGCTATTCCGTGACCAACACCTAAGACACTGGCGAAAAAACTGAGGGACTCCCTCTAGGGGAGGGGGTTATATAGGGAGGGGACTTCCTGTTTGAAGATTGCCAGTGTCCACACCTGAAGGTACTCCATATAACCCACATAGTAATGAATATGCCGCTCTGTGTCCCGTGATGTACGAGAAAGAAATATTTTTTTTAAAACAACAAACATGTTATACTTACCTCCACTGTGCAGTTTGTTTTGCAGAGTGGCCCGGAAAGCCGTCTTCTGGGATCCCTCGGCGGCTGTCTACGCTCCTCCTCGCAAAAGCTCTCTACCTTCATGCGAGGGCGCTCGCACGGTGGAGAGCTTTTGCGAGCGCGCTCCCGTGATACAGTCAGCGGCTATGGCCATCGCTGTTATCACCCGGCTCCGCCCCCCGGCGCGCCGTGTCATCCGCTGTGATTGACAGCAGCGCCAGCCAATGGCTGCGCTGCTATCAATCCACCCAGCCTAGCCAATCAACGGCCAGGCTGGGAACCCAAAGAGGATGACACGGACGCGCCCGGGAGTTTCGAACGGTCAGGTAAGTAAAACGGGGTCCCGGGGGGGGGGGATGGGATGCTGTGAGATGTTTTTTTTGCATAGGATGCAGCAAGGTAAAACATTTACCTTTACAACCCCTTTAAACCCTTTGGTCCCCCCCCCCCCCACCAAAAAGTCACTTACCTGCTCTGCGCAAAAGGTATTGCAGAGCAGAACAGATGATATCTGTTATCTGGCTGATGCTCCTGGCCCCTCTGTGGAGAGGTCCCCCCCCCCCCCAAAGATGCTTCTCATGGGGGCACTCTTGCAGGCTCTCCCAAGCCACCTAGTCTGTTCATTGATACAGGGCAGCTTAGCCTCCCTGCCGCTCACCACAGAACATTGACAGCCACAGGAGCCAATCTGTAGCGAGGAGGGACAGAGCTGGGAGAGACAGGTCTTGTGCCCATCTCTGGATTGGGCTCAGGTAAGTATAAGGGGTTAAATTACAACCACTTTGACTTCAGCAGCAGGCACTGCCAAGGATATTCATGGATGATGCAATACCTTTTGATTCATCTTTTTGCTTTCTAAATTTAAAAAGATACAGGGTACTTTTGACCCAGGATCTCATGATTATTTTTTTATTACAAGGGATGTTTACACTTAAGCAGGGCTTCCAGTAGTTTGACCCTCCTGCTGTAACAGGAATAAAAATTAAAGAGAACAATTTAAAGTGCCTCAGATCTTGCCACATCAGGCTGTGAAGCTGCAAGCTTTTACAGCCAAGTGCCCACACTTGCGATGCCACAGAGGAAGAGCGAGCCTTCGGGCGGCTGCATCGCGGGAGAGTGTTCATCAAGTCAGCAGCTACACTTTGTACCTGCAGACTTAATAAACTTAATTGGAACACCGCTTTTAGTTTAGATGAAGACTTAGATGAGAATTATTGATCTTGCCCTCTTGTTTTAGCCCAAGAACTGGAAATTCACATCAGCGGTGGCTCCGGTCCTCCAAGGGCATAAATATGAGCGAGAGACATCTTGCCAAGCAAACAGATGCAGCAGATACCTTTCGGGTTTTACCAACGGCGCGCCCAGAATCAGCAGGGGCACCTCCCCCACCAGCGTTCCTGCAGCAAATGCATCCATGAGACCACTTTAGCAGATTTTAGAATAGCGCGTGAAAAAAAAAAACACACCACACACACGGATTATGGCAGCTAGCTGTCGCCACAACTCCAGTATTTAACAAAGTAAGGATGCATTTTTTTTTTTTACTATGGGACGGTCAGCAAGTGGTTAGTCAAAAATCTAACTACTCTGAAAAAAAAATAAAGTGATGTCTATACCTACCTATTTTGAACCCGCTTCAGCCACATGATCGGGTCCCAGTGCTGGCTTTAGTATAGAGTAGTGACAGCTGACAACCGATGCACGCCCCCACCAATCTAGTAAGCAAATGGGTGAGATCACCACACAGACATTTACAGCTGTTGGCAATCTCCTCTACACTGAAGCTGCCACCAGAGAGCTTACATGACCAGAGCAGCCTCAGCATATAGGCAAGTGTTCGCACCTATTCTTAGACAGGGTAGATAGTATAGGCTTAGCTAGAGGGATAGGGTTTAGCTTTAGTCAACATTGGGCAGCAATTGGGGCACAGGGGGATGCAAACTTTCATAGCAGAAGAACAAAATGTCAGTAATCAGTACATGGACACTGGAAGGAGATCACTCAGAGCTCAGCAGGATACAATTAACACCTCTATGACTGGACACTTTTACTGTAATGCCCTACTTGCAAGTTGTTACAGTAAAAGTGCCCAGCCATTGAGGGGTTAATTGTATCCTGCTCAGCTTTGGGGCTAAATCTAAAGTTGCTGGCTCTGTTGACAGTGATGTCTCCCCCTTAGCACAGCAGTGTCTTTCCTGGGGCTGGAACAATCTGACTGGCTGTGGGACACCACTCCCTTCTCTCATGCCAGGGTATAAGTCTCCCGCAATTAGTCACAGGAGAGGAGGGGGTTACTGATCTAAATGTATTTTGCATGCGTTTCCTTCACTGTAGGAAATCAGAGGGTTGTAGATGACTGGCTGCTCTTTTCCTAAACAGACTGGGGGCAGATTGAAAAGGAATTTACCAAGAAAATAAAAGCAATTTTGATGTTTCAGGTTCACATCCACTTTAAAGAGGAAGTGCAGTCTACTCACATAATTCGTACCCCCCGCTAGGGTTGCCACCTCATCCCTTTAAAACAGAACACATATGAATTACACAGGTTCTGTGGCTGATTATGGTGGTAATTAAACTCACTCGGTGCCTAATTTGCATTAGCCTGAGCCTCAGAACCTGTGTAATTCATAGGTGTTCTGTTTTAAAGGGATGAGGTGGCAACCCTACACCCCATCTTTACCCATTATGATGCTTCCCTCCAACATATTCTGTACTTTCCAAATATACTGCTGAATCATCCTCAACTAAGTTGGGCTGCATCCATTTTAACTGGGCAGCTGAAGCTGCTTCCTGTTCACTTCCTGGATTTACACAGGCACACCTTCAGCTCTTATTGTCCCTCTTATGACTAACCCCCCCCCCCTCACTAATGTCATACACCTAGGCTTTGACAACAGAAAGTGGGCTGTAGAAAAAAATATATATATCTAAACTTAAACAAAGGGCAGAAGATTTAATAGATGGAAATTTGGTCGAGGGGTTGGGGGAAAAAAAAAAAGTCTGAAGAGGCCCACCTTAAATGTTAACTGACCTTCCCATTGAAATGTGTACAGCCATGTAAATGTAGCCTAGAGGATAGGTCACTTTAGTATCATAAGTGCAGCATTGGCTAAGATTACTGCACACAGAGGCTTTATCAGAATCTGGCAGAAAAAAAAAAAAAAAAACGCTGCCTCTGGTACATGTAGTAAGGAAAAAATAAAAAAAACGCACACACCACGACTTCAGGAGGGAATAGAATTCCACTAATCGGCCATGACCGCACCAGGCCCCTCCCATAATTATCCTCCATCTACCGTTAGTAATGGCGGGCTCCGTCTCCCCGCGCTACGCACACGTATATACCCGGTCACCCCTCTCCCCAACAATAACTCACACAGACACGGGGAACATAAAAATTGAAGACAATAACGTTTAGTACCTATTGTGAGCACACAACGAAGGGAAAGGGCAAAGTGGCGCCTAATACCCCAGCTCGATATATATCGCCGGTACAACGCCGTACAGCCCCCACTGTGCTGCCTACAGTCCCACTATGTTCATACAATGCCACAAATAACGCACTCCCCACTGTGTGTTCGGTAACTTACTGTATTAGGTCCTGCTTCCCGAAATCACCAGAAAAATAATGCGTCACGAGAGCAGCCGCCCAGCTTTTATAGTACCGCCTATGTATCCTGCCGCTAAACCGGCCCTAGGGACTATTTGACATTGGAGGGTCAAGGAAAAGCCTTCTATGTTACCCTGGTGTGTAGTACGGCCGGGCCGCGCTATAATGTTCAATATGGATACGCCTTTGATACAAGTCATATATATATATATATATATTTATGTGGCAAAAGGCCGGGGCCGGCGCACGGATACACTAAGTTGTATGTGTAACGCCGTCTCTGGATTGGCTGCCCCTCATGTACATTGTACAGTAGAGGGAAGGTGCTGGAAAGTGGAAAAACAGGGCGCTCTGTTGGCGCAGTGAATGTTCCTTTGTGTCCGCTGTGAATATATGTACATAAAGGGGACAAATACACAGCCTTGTATATGGAGAATTTTTTTCCTCTATTGTAGCTCTATGTGTTATACTGGAGGAGAAATATAAAGGGGGAGAGTACAGGGGCCTCAGAACAGCCTCTCCTTTGTTGCTTAGACATGGGGCTGTGTCTGCAGTCTGTGTGGCTGTGCAGTGTGCACAACATTCATATTAATGGCGCTTACTCACATCACTCTCCCCACAGCACAATATCACCTCAGTGCATGTGTTATCATAGAAAATTACTGATCCTCATAATCCTTCATACTACACCAATGCACGATATCAACATGGAAAGAAATGGAGGAAGACATCTTTTTTTTTTTTTGCAACATAGTTTATTGAACAGAAAGGTATGATTACAGGCAGTATAATGAATCAACCAGGTAGCAGATACAGTAATGTTGGGGACGCAGCCGCGCTTTTTTTTCCCCTCTAGAGTCACAGTAACATTAAACAAATGAGACTTCTATGACCATAGACAAAATTCTGAAAATCAGTGTAAAAACTTGTTGAACGTGAAACTAACCATTCGCAAAGGGGGACAGAGGGGGTCTCATCGGGGGTGTACGCACCATATATGTATTCGTATTTGACCAATAGCCGAGTGGCAAGCCCTCATCGTTGTGTGGAACAGGGGAATAATGTTTTCAGGAAGACGGTGAGGCCACAGAACATATCTGACAGCGGTCATCAGGTAGGATGAGGGAACCAATTTGGGAGGGGTAAATGTGGTCTAGTATAGGGACTGGGCTCAGCACAGCGTGGGAGAAGAAGCTGGGGAATAGAGTGGGGGGGGGGTCTAGGTGTAGGGGGGGGGGGCAAGAGTCGGGTAGGCATGAGAAGAGTGTAAGTTATTGATGATCGGTTGTACCAATTCCAAATCTCAGCCTAAGGTGCAGTAACCCGCCTCTGCTCTCGGGAATCTACGAAGCCATTAACGTCTTAGGCCTCGTACACACAAGGCAATCTATCTGTTCAAATCGGTCGGACCGACCGATTTGAACAGATCTGTCTGCTTGGATTTTGGTTTGCTCGCGTGTACACATGAGCAAACCAAAATCCCCGCCAGCAGACAGCGCGCTGACGTGTCGGTGACGTGGCGGTGACGTTGACGCCGCCACGTCACCGCACCAGGAAGTAAAACACTTCCGCGTATGCGTCAAAATCATTTGGCGCGTGTGCGAGAAGACATGTCTGCTGGTTAGCATACTAACCAGCAGACATGTCGGGCGGGCGGGTTCCCAGCCGACAGATTGGTAAGCATGCTTTCAAATCTGTCGGCTGGCCAAATCCGTCTGCTCGCCCATACACACGATCGAATCTGTCTGCTGGGACGGTCTGGCAGACCGTTTCCAGCAGACAGATTTGGTCGTGTGTACACGGCCTTAAACTCATCCGTTGAGGTAAAGTGTATCCAGCACGCCCAGGTCTCTGTGAATTTAGAAGGAGTGTCATGCGCCTGGTGGATCAGGTCCTCCATGTCTGCAATTTGGGTGATACGCCTAAACCAGTCGGCTATTGTCGGAGGCTCCTGAGCCTGCCATTTCACAGGGATGCAAAGCTTTGCCGCATTGATCATGTGCATTGCCACAGAGCGGGAGTAGGTCTTTGAGGGTAAGTTGGAGTGATGGAGCAGAAACTGCGCTGGTGAGAAGTCTAGGTTGAAAGTGGAGACTTTGTTAGTGAGGCGATGGACCTCTTTCCAGAACTATTCCAGTTTAGGGCAAGCCCACCAGACATGTAGCAGGGAGCCTGTTTCGGTTCCACATCTCCAACACTGAGGGGAGACAGAGGGAAAAATAGTGTGCAGTCTTAGGGGCATCCTATACCATCTCGTGAATAGTTTAAATGTGTTTTCCTGGGTGTGTACATTTACTGTGCCCTTGTGAATACAGGTGAATATTGCTTCCCATTCCCGAGCTGACAAGTCTAGTGACAGTTCCGTTTCCCATTTGTGGCTGGCCCAATTGCTTTTCGGGTCATCATCCGGGAACAGAAGTGTGTACGTTGAAGAGAATAGGTGGGTAAAGGGGACGGTACTGGAACATAGCGTTTCAAAAGGGGTTGGTTTGCGGGACCAGGCCGATTCCGGACGTGGGTTGCCTAAGAACTGTCTGATTTGGACGTACATCCAGAACGGGAATGACCCATTCCGCATCCTGAGTTTCAGCATGTCGAATGAAAGGAGTTGGCCATTTTCAAAGAAGTGGCCTGCCAGAATGCGAGCGTGAGGCCAGACGTCAGCTAGAAAGGAGGGGGAGAGACCCGGGGAGAAGTCAGGGTTGAATCAAAGTGGGGTCATAGGACCGATAGGGGAGGGGATCTGATAGTTGGCACATGCTTTCCTGAAGGTGGTTAGAGTTGGGGCAATCAGGGGATGGACCTGGCAGGAAGAGGGCAGGAGGTTTGGTTTGATCCATGGGAATTGAGCCAAAGGAATAGATAAGAACCCGTGTTCTAGCCTTACCCAGTCTTTGGACGTATCATGGACATTCCAATCCACAATTCTGGATAGGTGACATGCCTGGTGATATTTGCAGAGGCCTTTGAGTTTAGGGATCATCAGTTTAGCATAACTTATCCGCGATCTGCGCCCTCCCCAAACAAAGTCTGTGCAAGCATTTCTATATGGCGAAAAAAAAGCTGTTCGGAGCTTGATTGGAATTGTTTGAAAGAGGTAGAGGAGCCAAGGTAAGATGTTCATTTTAATCACCGACGCTCTACCAAACCAAGAGAAGAGGCCCATGGACCAATTTTTGAGGTCTTTCTGAATGTCTTGTAGTAGAGGTAGATAATTAGCGGAGTATAGATATGCAAGGGAAGTGGTGAGTTTAATTCCTAAATATGTGAGCGAACCAGAGGTCCATTTAAACGGAAAATTAGCTTGACAGAGTGAGCAGACGTCGGGGGAGGGTGACATTGAGAGCCTTAGACTTGGCAAAGTTAATTTGTAGATTAGTCAGGCGATTAAAGGTTGCTAGGTCCGCTAATAGATTGGGCAGGGTCGTGATTGGTTCCGACAGGAAGAGTAAAATGTCATAGGCAAAGGCCGCTATTTTGTAATTGTGATTGTTAATATCAATTCCCTTGATATTGGGGTTGGCTCGTATGCGTCAGAGGAGCGGTTCAAGCGTGAGGACAAATATTAGTGGAGAAAGGGGGCAGCCATGACATGTTCCATTAGAGATAGAGAAGGCATCCGATAGGTGGCCGTTGACGCGCACCTTGGCCGTGGGGTTGGCGTAGAGAGCAAGGATAAATTGGAGCATACGCTGGGGGATACCCAAGAATGTCAGCGTCTCTGCCATGTAGTCCCAGGCCACTCTATCGAATGCCTTCTCCGCATCAAGTGAAAGCATGAAAAAGCTTTGTTTATTCGTTGTGAGCCAGTGATGAATGGAAAAAGCTTTGAGGGTGTTATCCCTTGTTTCCCTGCCCGGGATGAAACCAACTTGATCAAGACCAATCAGTCTGGGTAAGAGGGGGAGGAGGCGGTTCGCCAATATTTTAGCGTACCATTTAAGGTCCACATTTAATAAAGAAATGGGTCTGTAATTCGTGACCAGAGAAGGGTCTTTTCCCGGTTTTGATAGGGGGAAGACATCTTTATTACAAATGTTGTGCCACAAAAAGACCCTAGACCACATTCACACATAGGGATGAGCTCTGGCGTATTCGCACAGTCCACATGCAGAGCCCGACAGGAAGTCTGCACGGCGCTGTGTTAACCACAGGCAGAGAGGCATTTCCTGATCTCTGCAGCCAAGCATTGGGACAATGTCTCCCCATCTGTGATTAGCGCAGCGCCGTGCAGACTTCCTGGCGGGCTCTGCACGTGGACTGTGCAAACACGCCGTAGCTCATCCCTATTCACACATGAGAAATACAAAAAACACAGTCACTTCCAGCGCTAATACGTCTTCCAAGGTGTGATGTAACAGATATCAAATAAAATGGTGGTGTGAAAGGTATATATGGTATCACAAAGCTAGGTGGATGCTGCCTTCCTCAGATGGGGTAATCCGAAAGGAATTACAAGAAAAACAGAAATGAAAGGCGCGCACACCTAGGATAAAGTTATACTAATGTATAAACAACAAAGTCCATATCAAAAACGTTATATGAGGAAAAAAAAATACAAAAAAAATGGTGTGCGATACTAGCCTAGGGGTCCTTTCACACGGAGCGGACCGTTTTTCGGTCCGCTCCGTGTGTCCGTCAGCTCAGCGGGGGGTCTCCGCTCAGCTGTCGGCGGAAGGGGCGGTCCCCGCACACTGTGCAGGGACCGCCCTGTCTCTCCTCCGCTCTCCCCTATGGGGAGTCGGATGGAAACGGACCGTCTGTCCGTTTGGATCCGATCCGTTTGGCCGGACGGAAGAAAAATAGGGCATTCTTCCGTCCGCAAAAACGGATGCGGATCTAGCGGGCGTTAGCGGATGCATCATCCGCTATCGGATCCGCTCCCATAGGGGTTCATTACAAGTCCGTAAACGGACTTGTAATGAACGGACGAGCGGAGAGGACGTGTGAAAGGACCCTAGCTCTGAGGAGCATACTTCTCGCCAATCGGGGACAGTGAAGAAGTGGAAAAACTTCAGCAAGTGCCAAGTCAGGGACCCAGCGGGACAGCAGAGGTGACGCTTGTGGAGCATCAGTGAGTGCCAAGCCAGGGACGTTACCGTGTCTGCAGGGGTGACGCTTGAAGAGTATCTTTGAGTGTCAAGCCAGGGACCCAGCAGGGAAGTGAGGGTGACGCTTAAGAAAGATACTGAGTGCTAACAGTGGAAGAGATTGAGGATCCAGTGGCTATTGGATCGGAAGTCTAGTGAGAGAGACTGGGAGCTTATTGAGTGAAGAACCACAGTGAGTGACTGTGGGATTAGCAGTAGAGGTAGATCGATATATCGGACGATATTTGGCGTTTTTTAATTAATCGGCATCAGCTTGTGCTGGAAAAAAGAGCAGATTTAAAACTTCAGCGCGACTTGCAAATAACTTCTCTAAGGCCCCTTTCAGACTGGGGCGGGAGCCTCGGTGGCGATATATTGCCGCTAAAAATAGTGGCGCTATA
The DNA here is from genome assembly GCA_029574335.1 of Rana kukunoris. NCBI lineage: Eukaryota > Metazoa > Chordata > Amphibia > Anura > Ranidae > Rana > Rana kukunoris. The sequence goes on from JAJQKJ010000122.1 coordinate 31,154, forward strand.
CCGCCAGGGATTGCCCTGGGAATCGGCTGCTAGCGGTGCGGTATTAACCCCCGCTAGTGTCCGATAAAGGGTTAATACCGCCCAAAATGCGCCTCTATAGAGGCGCATTGTGGGCGGTATCGCCGCAGTTTCCCATTGATTTCAATGGAAAGGAGCAGTGAAGGAGCGATATACACGCCGCTCCTCTCACCGCTTAAAGATGCTGCTGACAGGAGATTTTTTTCTCTCCCGCCAGCGCATCGCCTCAGTGTGAAAGCCCTCGGGGCTTTCACATTGAGTATGCAGTAAAGGAGTTTTTCAGGCGGTATAGCAGCACTATTTTTAGCGCTGTATAGTCTGAAAAATTCTTCAATGTGAAAGGGGCCTAATAGATGTCAATGCAAGTTGCCTGAAGTTTCCCTTGGAGTGACTTCTCTCCTCTCTATGCAGCCTGCCAAGTTTGTGAAAAGATACAATGTTAATACTTCAAAGGGCTGAACTCTGTGTGTAGGAGTTCTCAGTTTAACCATTTAAAGACTTACCCTTTTTTGACACTTGTTTCTTACAAGTAAAAATCCTGTATTTTCTGCTAGAAAATCACTTAGAACCCCCAAATATTATATATTTTTTTAGCAGAGACCCTAAGAAATAAAATAGAGATTGTTGCAATATTTGTTGCAATATTTTATGTCACACAGTATTTGCGCAGCGGTCTTTCAAACGCAATAAAAAAAAAACACTTTAATGAATAAAAAAAATAAAAAATAAACAGTAAAGTTAACCCATATTTTTTTTTTTTTTGTCCAAAAGTTTTGATTAACTGTTTTTGTGTATTTAAGATACGGGAGTATTCATTCTGGTAAAACTAGCATTTGTAATGGAGATAGCACATTCGTCACGCTGTAACAGACTGAAAGACTGAAAGGTGCGAATCGTCTCTCACCAAACCTTTACTAACACGAAATCAGCAAAAGCCGCCCAAAGGGTGGAGCCAGCTGAATGAAACTTCACCTTTATAGTGCCGTTGTACGTCACTGTGCTTTGCTCGAGCATTTTTTTTTTCCACGATTGTGTGTATGCAAGGTAGGCTTGACAAGAATCACATCGAGAAAAACATTGTTTTTTCTAGGACATTAAAAGCGGTCGCGTGTACGCAGCATTAAGCAGCTGTTAGATAGTTTTTCTGTGTGTGAGAAGTGCCATGCTTCTGGAAGAAGGATGTGCTGATCTTCTTCAATCTCTGCTACATCTCCATACTCATCACCTGCCCACCAGTACATAGGCACAGCCTCCTCTCCTGTATTACCACATCCTATGTCTGTGAGCTGCTGGGGCACTACAAGTACCAGCATGCCAGAAGGGGCAGCAGCAGTGTGTTCTATCAGGGTGATTTTTGGGTAAAAAGTGCTGGAGTGTGTGTGTATATGTAGCACTAACCCCCGAAGGAGCTGCTGAATATTTTGGGCAGCATGTTACCTCTGTCTTCTCGATGTCCAGGGTGATAAAAGAGAGTCTGAAGAATTCCAATGTCCACACGACACTTCTTTTTTTAGGATTCATGTGCAGAACTTAGTAGAAAAGAAGTTGGAGGGATGGAAGGGTAGGTAAATAGGTTCAGGTGTATAATCTCAAAAAGCAAACACTCCTGCTTCCAGCAAACATTTTTCGTCAAGAAGACAATATTGCGCTCGTTAGTGTAACAAAAAGCAGCGATCATAAAGTGTTATACTACACAGAAAACATGTACAAAAGGAAGAGATTGCGCTAAAATATAAATGTGAACTGATAGCATGATACGGTCTGAAATAGTCGGTGTCAATCAATGAGACGGTCCAAAAGACAGCCTGGATCTTGGTGTATCTCCCGATGGGTCATCTCCTCTGCAGTTACTTCCATAGGAGACATTGCTGGAAGTAACAGCAGAGGAGATGACCCATCGGGAGATACACAAAGATCCAGGCTGTCTTTTGGACCGTCTCATTGATTGACACCGACTATTTCAGACCGTATCATGCTTTATATCAGGGATCCTCAAACTACGGCCCTCCAGCTGTTGTGGAACTACACATCCCATGAGGCATTGTAAAACTCTGACATTCACAGACATGACTAGGCATGATGGGAATTGTAGTTCCTGAACAACTGGAGGGCCGTAGTTTGAAGACCCATGCTTTATATGATCTCCTATCACTAAGAGATCATTGATTTTTGGTAAGAGGCTTCTTGTGATTTCGGTTGAGGTCTCATCTGTCCCAGCACCTTTTTCCAGTTGATTTATTGGCACTTGTGGGATCACCTTCTGTTATGAACTTTTTTACTTCAGTTTATGGATTGTTTATTTTGTGATTTACACATGAACTTTATTTCACTTATTTTTTATGATATTGTTCAACTAGCACTTATCAGTTCACATTTATATTTTAGCGCGATCTCTTCCTTTTAAACATTTTTCGTCGCCACTCTAGCCAGAGTGGGTATTGCTCACCCGGATAGGTCCCCCTCACTGGCCTAGTAGCCAGGATGGCACACAGAATGAAGTACAGTCTCTGCCACAGACCTTCCTTTATAAGGAGACACTTTTGGTCCAGAATCCTCTGCCACAGGATTCAGCACCCGGATCTCTCCAGATTAACTTTTGTAGAACTTATGCCTCGTACACACGATCACTTTTTGTGATGAAAAAAAATGTCATTTTTCTTCATGAAAAAAAACTACATTTTTCAAACTTCATTTTCAAAAATGACGTTGCGTACACACCATCATTTTTGGAAAATGATGAACAAAGTGATGGCACTCTAAAGGGGAAGTTCTATTTGCCTTGAGGCTGCTTTTAGCTGGTTACTTGTTAGTAAAAGACGATTCCTGCTTTTTTGTCTGTTACAGCGTGATGAATGTGCGATCTCCATTATGAATGGTAGTTTTACCTCCCGTCTCCTAACTTGCTTCTGGGCATGTGCGGGTTTAAAACGTCATTTTTTACGTCGTTTTGCCCACACACGATCATTTTTTATGACACAAAAAATGACATTTTGAAAAATGACATAAAAAATTTGAGCATGTTCACATTTTTTTTTGGTCATTTTTCAGAAGACATAAAATGACATTTTGCCCACACACCATCATTTTAAATGACATTTTGAAAAATGTCATTTTTTTTCATCACAAAAAGTGATCGCGTGTACGGGGCATTAGATGTGACAGGCGATCACCATCAAGCCTCTCAGTGTATGGTGCATCCTTCGATAACGTTTCCAGGCCTTCTGCCGAGATACCAGCCTCTTGCATGGTCCTCCCCTGGTTTTTCCTTCATCAAGTGGCTTCCTCCCGCAGGACAGACAGCACAGGATCACCTTGAAAGTGCAGACCCAGTCTGACTACTGGGCCTACTAAGCGAAGCCGCAACCCCGAACCAAGGTGGTCACGGAGCCAGGATTCAGGAACACGCACCCCACCTTGGGACGTCAGACCCTCCGCCAATGGCGTCTGTCTCTTAAAGCGGAAGTAAACCCATCGATTTAACAGTTTCAAAAAGCAGTTAAATTTCCGGCATGCCGGGATTGCCAACTGTCACATTGGTTGTGCTCTCAACCAAATTTTTAAACCATCCAATGTGCAGCACCACGGCAGTTAACCACTTAAGACCCGGACCAATATGCTGGTAAATGACCCAAGGTGTTTTTGCGATTCGGCACTGCGTCGCTTTAACAGACAATTGCGCGGTCGTGCGACGTGGCTCCCAAACAAAATTTGCGTCCTTTTCTTCCCACAAATAGAGCTTTCTTTTGGTGGTATTTGATCACCTCTGCGATTTTTATTTTTTGCGCTATATACAAAAATAGAGCGACATTTTTGAAAAAAAACCACTATTTTTTACTTTTTGTTAAAAAAAAATCAAATAAACTAAATTTTAGTCAAACATTTAGGCCAAAATTTATTTAGCCACATGTCTTTAGTGAAAAAAAAAAAATCGCAATAAAAAAAAAAAAAAAAAAAAATAGCTACCTAGCGGGAACAGCGACACTAATACAGCGATCAGAAAAATGATCGCTTAGTGACGCTGGCAATAGGGAGTGAAAGGGTTAACTAGGGCGGTGATCAGGGGGTTAAAACTTTATTAGGGGGGGTGGGGGGCTATCCTGAACCTAACACTAACTGATTTTACACTGCCTGTCACACTGACACTAAATGCAGTGATTAGATCACTGCATTCAGTGACACTGTGACAGGGGGGGTGGGGGGGCAGATCGCAAGGGGTTAAGTATGCCTATGTGTGTGTGTGTCAGTGTAATGTTGGTGCACACTTACTGTTAGGTGTTCCTCTCATCGCAGCGGTTGGAAATACCGCTGCGATGAGAGATTACATCACTTCCCCCTTCCTGTGTTTACACAGGAGGAGGAAGTGACAGGAGACTGGGAGCGCAGCGATTGTCTGGGAGCGATCGCGGGGAGGCGGGTAAACACCGACATCCGCCCGCTCGTCCCGGATCGCTCCCGGAGACACGGGGACCTCCGCACGCCGCGGAGGGGGTCCCGATCGGACCCCCGACCCGCTACTGGGCGAGGACGTAAATTTACGCCCTTGTGCCCATCCGTGCCATTCTGTGGCCGTATATGTGCGTGCGGAGGTCCTTAAGTGGCTAAAGATTAAACATAGGCCAAGATGGCAGCTTCCTTGGCTGAAAATGATAGAAGGGTTTACTTCCACTTTAAGTATTCCTCTCCAGTATGCACAGCGGAACGATCACTCCCACTGATTCGCTGCCGAGGGGGACACCTAATACACCCTGACTTTGCTGCTGCCACCCTTGGCCTGGGATTGTAATAACACCCCCAGACGAACAATGGTGGTTACTCCTAGTACAGCCATGGCAGGAACAGACGCTAAATTGCCCATAATTACACTTGTCTGAGCCAAATAACGACTCAGACCCCTTCTAAATTTAGAACAGCGCCTGTTCAACAGGAGCAGGGCTCTACATATATATATATATATATATATATATATATATGGTGGTGGGACACTGTGCTACCTTAAAGATTGCTGGTTTACACCAGATTTTGGAGAGAAAGGTACGCTAATTGCACAGCTGTGTGTTTGACTATTTAGTTCTGAGTGAGTGAGTGAGAAACTTATATAGCGCAACACATGCAAACTGAATCGCCTCTGGGCGCTTAATTCTGACCTACTATGGCTCAGGACCCCACCCAACAGACAGGAAGTCTGTTCCTGGGAATCACCATCCCTCTGAGAGGAGTCAGAGGCTGCCTGGGCGCAGACAGAGCATGCATGTCTGCAGGAGGCAGATGTCATTGGTGATTGAGCAGCAAGGTGCTGATCAGGAGTAAGTTAGGTGTGAGCTTAACTCTAAAAAAAACTCTGTTTGTTCTAAGGAGATGACTTAAGGCCTAGGCTAAAGGCCTGAAACAGCCGGATGGCAAGAATGAAAGCCAGGAGGCTAAAGTGTTGATTATGCAAGATACAATAATGTTGGAACCCCCCTGCAAGGGCTACTTATGTATTTGTGAACTTTTAGTGCTTTTAAATAAAAGTGGGCTACCAGGCCCTTAAAAATTCAGTTCTAGACTGGCGTAAACACTGAAAAATGCACTTACCGCTGGAGTCTGATCACCCCAATCTTACAATATACAGTATATAGACTATGTATGTATACTGTGCAAGTGTGCATGTGTGTGTATACCAGGGGCAGTCCATGCATTAAGGGCACTGCCCCCTCTATGTAGAAAGTATAGATTCATGCATTGCATGAATTTATCCATGGCCACTGCGGCCACCCCCTATTCAGGTGTCCAGCCCCTTTCAGGACGCCAGGTGCCTAAATTGTAGCGTGGGGGGGGGGGGGGGGGGGGTTGAAGCACCCGACTAGAGCCGTATGCTCTTATAGGCTTCAAAATAGGGTGGGCTCAGAGCGCAGAGCACATTTGCTTTTCTAACATTGAACCGCCTCTCCGCCAATCAGGAAGTGCGGGTCTGATACCCATCATGTGATTGGCTGAAAGGACAGGCGCTCCTATTGGACGCCTAGCAGGAGAAAAGAAGAGATGCAGGGAGTAAGCAGATTGCCGCTGCCCGTCCCATCATCTCACCGCCGGGGTAAGTGTCGGTCAGACAAGGGGGGGGGCTGGTTAAATGCCACCGGGTGTCACCGTGGCTGTATTTGATGGGGCACAGTTGGCTGCATTTGATGGGGTACAGTTGGCTGCATTTGATGGGGCACAGTGGCTGCATTTGATGGTACAGTGGCTGCATTTGACGGGGCACGGTGGCTGCATTTGATGGGGCACAGTGGCTGCATTTGATGGGGCACAGTGGCTACATTTGATGTGGCACAGTTGGCTGCACTTGATGGGGCACAGTTGGCTGCATTTGATGGGACACAGTTGGCTGCATTTGATGGGGCACATTTGGCTGCATTTGATGGTACAGTGGCTGCATTTGAAGGGGGAAGGTGGCTGCATTTAATGAGGCCCAGTTGGCTGCATTTGATGGGGCCCAGTGGCTGCATTTGATGGGGCACAGTTGGCTGCATTTGATGGGGCCCGGTTGGCTGCATTTGATGGGGCCCAGTGGCTGCATTTGATGGGGCCCAGTGGCTGCATTTGATGGGGCACAGTTGGCTGCATTCGATGGTGCACAGTGGCTCCGTTTGATGGGGCACAGTGGCTGCATTTGATGGGGCACAGTGGCTGCATTTGATGGGGCACAGGGAGGCTGCTATTGATGCTTTTTTTCAAGTTTTTTTTCAGATTTTTTTCTTATTTTGTTTGCGCCCCCCCCCCAAAAAATAAAAATTAATTGAGCACCGGCTGCCACTGGTGTATATTGTGTGTGTATACTGTATGATCAATGTGTGCCCACTGTTTCTCAACAGAAGTGGCTCTAACAATCCCATGACTGTGAAAAATCCACTTGATGCCATTTGGGGCCAGCGCTGTATCCTGGCCTAGGCCAACAAGGCCCAGGCCTAGGGCAGCACTTTGCAGGGGGGCAGCACAAAAAGAGTCCCCGCCGGCTTGTGCTACACTGTTAGTGTAGCGGCAGTCTTATAGGGCAGGTTGGGCTGAGAGGCAAATTAGTCTAGCGCCCCCATAAAGCAGCCGCACTGCTTCTGGTATGCAGGCGGCCGGCATTCTGCAACTGTGGGGGGTGTTCTGCTGCACCATTTGCATGGTTAAATCTTCTTAGTCCTCTCCATAAAATTATCAGAAATTTGTGCTTAAAGTAGAACTATAGGCACTTAACTTTATTTTGGATAGAGTTAGGGGGAGTTATAGCCCCTGTAAGTTTATTTTTTATCATTCCTGTCCCATTGCAGAGATTTCCCTTCACTTCCTACCACATAGCCAAACAGGAAGTAAGAGGAAATGTATACAAATTAAGGGAATCTAGGGCGGGTCTTAAATAGAAATGGGTGTGGCCATGTCAGGAAGGGGTGTGTCATATTTAAATTAGGGGGTGCGCGAGTTTAGTCAGGCCTAGGGCAGCACAAAACCTAAATACACCCCTGTTCGGGGCCATCTGGATGGTGCACTGCTGAGCTGAGCTCAGCCTTGGATCAGGCAGCATGGCAGGTCTGGGTACACACCTGTGCGGTGACATCATGGCACATATCAAGCACGGCTTTTATCCACATGCCCCACTACCCGATCTGAGGCCAACCACAGCAGTTCACTATGTCGCTGGCTCTACCACTCACTTGCGCATTTCAGAGGCTGCAACATGTGGATTTTTTTTAAAAGCCTTTTCCCAATAGCTGCCAACCACAACAAGTAGCAATTTGCAAAGGTGTATGTAGGGGACACTGATGAAAGGTGACACTGGGGGCTCTGCCTGGAAAGGTGGGACTCTGGGGGCTCTGCCGGAAGGGTGGCACTCTGGGGGGCTCTGCCGCAGAGTGGCACTCTGGGGGGCTCTGCCGCAGGGTGGCACTCTGGGGGGCTCTGCCGCAGGGTGGCACTCTGGGGGGCTCTGCCGCAGGGTGGCACTCTGGGGGGCTCTGCCGCAGGGTGGCACACTGGGGGGTTCTGCCACAGGGTGGCACACTGGGGGGCTCTGCTGTAGGGTGGCACACTGGGGGCTCTCCCATAGTGTGGCACTCTGTGGACTGTATATAGGGAGAATGTTGGAACTTTGATGTAAGGGAGGACTCTGATGTGAGCGCGGCACTCATCCTGACTGCTGTACTCTATATGTTGTTTTGTTTGTTACTTACTCCTGACCACATACTCTGTACATTATACTGTTCGTAGACCTGACCAAGGTGTTTATTGTCTCAACAGTTGCTGGTTTTGATTAAAGGGGTTGTAAAGGTGCAATTTTTTTTCCCTAAATAGCTTCCTTTACCTTAGTGTAGTCCTCCTTCACTTACCTTCACTTTTTGCTTTTAAATGTCCTTATTTCTTCTGAGAAATCCTCACTTCCTGTTCTGTCTGTAACTATACACAGTAATGCGAGTCTTTCTCCCTGGTGTGGAGTGTCGTGCTCGCCCCCTCCCTTGGACTACAGGAGAGTCAGGAGGCCCACTAACACACTGCTCCTTTCTCTATCTGCAACATAGAGAGCGCCCTGACTCTCCCGTAGTCCACTAAGGTAAAGGAAGCTATTTAGGAAAAAAAATTGTACCTTTACAACCCCTTTAAGTTCTTCTGTAATGTTGCCTCAGTAAGCCAAAAATATCCTTTTATGGGTACAAAGTCTGTGGTATGTTTGCATTGTTTACAGCAGATGCAGATTCTGTTCAATCCTCTTTTAAGACTCTAATGCCCATTGTTCGCCATGGTGCACTATGTATGCCGCATGCCATCATCTCCCTGCTAGGGGACCCAGTGCAGTATTTTGCCCAGGGGCCCATGATGCTGTTAAGGTGCCAATGCCCATAAGAGGCTTCTGGTGAATTTAATGGGTCACCAGCTCTAAGTCTTCTGCCACTCATCGTGTCACGAATCTTGTAGCCTCTCCCCTCCGCATGGGTTTGCCCGCATTTATGTTGCATCAAAAAAAGATGGCTGCCACATGGCGGCCATCTCTAAGCCTTAGGGGCCACATGGCGGCCATCTCTAAGCCTTAGGGGCCCCATAATTTCCTATTCCCCGGGAGCCCCATGAGTTGTCAGTCCGCCCCTGGCTGCACCAGATTTTGCACTCTTTAGTTTTAGCAAATAAACCTGACAAGTAGGGAGCCAGCTGTGATTCCTCAGGAAGTCTATGATGATGATGATGTTGATGACCCGCAGTGGTGAGAAGACAGTGCTAGACTCCACTGACTGGTATATAACTGGTTAATAATAGTCAATGGCAGGGATTCAGATACATCGGCGTATCTTTAGAGCGGCGTATCGCATCTCATATACGCTAGGCTGACGTAACCTAGAGAGGCAAATACAGTATTCACAAAGCACTTGCTCTGTAAGTTGCGGCGGCATAGCGTAAATTGGCCGGTGTAAGCCCGCCTAATTCAAAGTAGGAAGAAGGTGGGCGTCATCTATTTAAATTAAGCGTGACCCCATGCAAATGAATGACCGATTGAACGGCGCATGCTCAGAATCACGTTGCATATACTCCCTCAGATACGTCGGCTCAATAACCTATGACTTGAGCGTAACCTACGCACAGCCCTATTCACGTAGTACTATGTAAATGGCGTACGCGACGTAAAATTCAAAGGCTTCGTTCCCTGACCCATACCTTTGCATTACCTGCGCCTGCTATATGAGGGGTAACTTTACGCCGGACGTAAGCCTTACGCAAATTGCATATATGAAGCGGCCGGGCGCATCTATGTTAGTGAATCGGCGTATTTTACTCATTTGCATATTTAAAATGGGAACGCCGAATGCGTCCGGCGTAACTATGCGCCCATGAGACGGCGGCGTAGGCAAGTTACGTTGGACGGCTGAAGCCATGTTTTTCTACGTATCTCGCTTTATGAATCGGCGCAGAGATGCGACGGCGCACATTTGAAATTACGACGGCGTATCTTTTGATACGCCAACGTAAATCGTTTCTGAATCCCGGCCATAAGCTACAGATTTTTGTAGTTGCTGATGTTTATTTTTGTCACAATAGGGTGAAGTTCTATTTTAACCACTAGATGGCAGTCACCTGACCGTAGCACAATATAGTGGGGGTACTTATGTCAGGCACAAAGACATTTGCTACTTCTGTTCGTCCTGAGTTCGTTTATATTTATTTCTAGTTCTGATTCATCAATCCCATGTAAATAAAGTGAGCATTATGTTACCACTGCCAAAGACCATATGATTGTAAGGATGGCCATAGATGGGCAGATCTGTCACAACAAATAAAGGCTGATAACATCCTTCGGATTGCCATTACTGATATCATGTAACAATCTCTCATTAGTTTCCCAAGATCCTGAAAATCCTGTGCTCCCAACTTCCCATTGGTATTATGTCAGATCACTGGAGATAGATTGGACAATACTAAACCAATGTATATGACCCTGATAATAATAATAATAAAAAAAAAAAACAGCTCTAACAATATAAAGATACTGCTACAAAAAGTATTTCCCCGAAAATGTTGGAAAAAATAAAAAGCTAGTCTCCCCGTCGGGGAATCGAACCCCGGTCTCCCGCGTGACAGGCGGGGATACTTACCACTATACTAACGAGGATTGACTTAGTGTTGGCTGCTTTCAGTCATTCTTTTATTATATTCATTGACAATTACAGAAATTCATAATGTCACTTTACTAGAACCCTGTCATGTCAGTGGCAATAACTCCTCAGTAAGAAAGCACTCATCTGCTCATATGTTGTCATTTGCAAACATTTTCAACCCCCCCCCCTTTACAAAAATTATCCAAAGGCAAAGGGTGTTACCAATTTGTGCTAACAATGGAGGGGCTACAGGAGCATGACTAAATAAAAGCCTACTCCCCCCCATGTCCCACAGAGTGCAGGGCTCAGGGGTGCATACAGGTGACATTTGAAAAATTTGAATTCTGTGAATAAAGTTAATATATTTCACTAATGCAACTTAAAAGGTGAAACTAATATATGAGATAGACTCATTACATGCAAAGCAAGATAGTTCAAGCCGTGATTTGTCATAATTGTGATGATTATGGCTTACAGCTCATGAAAACCCCAAATCCACAATCTCAGAAAATGTGAATATTGTGAAAAGGTGTAATATTCTAGGCTCAAAGGGCCAGATTCGCACAGCGATTACGCCGGCGTAACAGGAGATGCGCGGCGTAAGTCTAATTGTGCGCGTGCGTTTCGATGCACGGCATCCCCAAAACGAGATACGCAAGAAATCAATTTTTTTTTGTCCAGTGTAATTTCGATAGACAGGCGCATCCGTCCGCGCAAAACTGCGCTAGACACACCATTGATTTGCTATTCAAATATGCTAATGAGGGAGTTACGGGGATCCACAAAAGAAAGTTGGTGCAGCGCAGGCTACGCGCTGTGCGCAACAGCTAAATGTTCTGTCTAAAATTAGACCATATAAAAGCTGCTCTAAAATTAGACAATTTGTCTACATGTCAGATAAAGCAACAATGTTAGTGAGGAGCTGAGCAGTCACACATGTTGCCCAACAAACTGTATGCCAACATGCCAGTGGCATCCATGCTCATAGCTATACTACTGACTTTAGATGAGCAAAGAAGGAGGAGGGCACTGAGGAGGGCACGGGATTTTTTTTTTTAAACTTTTTTTTTGCTTATATAAACTTTACTATTTAATCTAATCTAATACAATATTCTTATCTGATACAAGCCCCTCAATCTTCACTCTTCACTCTTCACGGGAGAGGATATATCACACACGCATAGACATCTTTGGCATGAGTGATTCTGAGGTGTCTCGCATCTTCAGATTCACCCCTCATGCCATCATGGAATTAACCACAACCCTGCAGGAGGACATCACCAGCCCAACACATGACACTACCCATGACACCCATGACAGCTACATATACAATCAGAGCCCCATCCCCACAGATTTCCAACAGAACATGTATGGGGACAGCTGGCTGGTTGGTGAGTGACATGGGTGGCAGGCATGACTGGTCCCCCCCATGATGCACACATCACAAGGGGCACATGCACTACTAACATCCTCCTGTCTTTTCGCTTCAAGGTGACGCTGCATATGCACTGGGACCCCATCTCATGCCAGCTCACATTATGCATCTTTGCACGTTAAACACACACATTAATCATGGCACAATGAGAATGCATGCATGCACACCACTGTGGTCCCTAGCACACACACCCCACATCCTCATCAAATTGGATTGGCACCAGTCCACCATGCAGGACTTGTGAGCAGCAACGCCATGCCACGGCTCCAATTATGTCACTGTACATTCATACACCATTCACACGGACCTGGGGATCACTTCTCCCTGGTCCTGGGGAACCCTTCTCCACCAAAATTGAGGGTGACACCCCTTTTCCGGCAGGAATGTCACCCCCACATTCAAACAGCATTCACAACCCAAAAAAAAAAAAAAAAATGCCCAGCAAAAGCAAAAATTTTCCAGCACCAAAAAAAAAAGGCAAAAAAAAAACAGGCAAAAAAAAAAGGGGAAAAACGAATTAATGCCGTTGACGTGAGCCACGCCTGGGGCGCCCACGGCCACGGCTCCTCAGGGGAGACTCATGGGGGAGGGGGTAAACCGGGGAAGGAGGAGCAGCCCCTGGTCTCTGCCCACCTGGCAGCCTGCCCTCCAAGGCCACGGCAATTCAGTCTAGGCCAGCACTTAATGATACCGTATTGGCCTGGATAGCCTGGGTGAGGACCCTCACATCCTGCCCAACGCCTGCTGTTGTAGTCTGCAGGTCGTTTAGGCAGTTTGTAAGAGCCTGGGAGTGGCAGTCTAGGTCCCCAAGCGTATCCTTTATGGAGGACAGGCTCTCCTCCATCCGCCCCAAGGTCTGGCTGACCTCTCCCAAATGGCGGGTCTGACGGAACTGGTCATTTCTCAGAGTGGCGGGCAGGAGATCGGCCAGCCCCCTGGTCTTCTGGGTCGCCTTCCTGCCTCCAGCTGAGGTTTGTGGCGGGGGAGAAGGGGAGGTCCTTGGGAGAGGAGCCCTGTTGGGGGAGGAGTGGGGGGGGGGCTACCCCTTATGGAGGGCTGGCTGCTGCCAGCCAGAGGGGAAGAGTCCTCCAAAAACAAAAGTCCAGTGCCTGACATGGACTCCTCCTCCTCCTCAACCTCCTCCTCTTCAACCTCCTCCGAGGACTCCGGCCTTGTCGGGGGGTCCTCATCAGGCTGGGATGGTGCGGTCAGCCCAGATGGCCCAGCACCCTCCTGGATGACACAAAACATTCACAGGTTGGAGGATCCACACACTTGCCACATATTCCCTTTCACCCCCTCCCCCACACATGCTACACACCTGATAGGGCCAAAAAACCTTACCTGGCATCACGCCTTCATGACTTGAGTCATAGCCGGGCAGGCCCTCCACCTGTTGCCTATGAAAGGTCTGGGCCACCGCATGCTCCTCCGCTGTCAGCCTAACAGGGCATGGTGGGCCCCCTCCTGTGCCCCTGGCATGGGCTAGCATTTTGGCCAGCTTCTTTTTGACCAGACGCCGGAGGTCACTGATTTTCTTTTCAGTCCCCGACCGTGTCCGGGTCTCCGACCCCCCCCCCCCCCGATGCATTCACCTGGTCAGTAATCCTGTCCAAAATCTCTCTCCTCCTGGCCGGGGTGGTATTGGCACTCTCCGGGCCGTGGAGGAAACGCCCATAATCGGAAATGGCCCGGGCAAGGATTGGTTTCTCCCCCAAAGTAAAATTTAGCTTCCTCTTTCTCTCCGTCATACTTAGACAAAAACTCACTCCCAAACAGTCAGCAAAAATCAGTCACAAAAACAAGCAGGAAAAATCAGTCTCAAAAACAAGCAGGAAAAATCAAGCAAGAAAACAAGCAGGAAAAATCAAGCAAGAAAACAAGCAGGAAAAATCAAACAAGAAAACAAACGAACAAAAAACTAACAACCAAAAACTCTCACAAGCAGTCACCCAAAATCACTTACAAATATCTTCTAACAAACACAAGATCACACAGTCCACAAATATCACAAAGACAAACCACAACACAACAACAGAACAATAGCACCTTGCTGTATAGGGAGGGATACAAAGGGATGTACTTTAGCAAAGGAAGTGCGTTTGTGTCTGTCTATTTATGCTGTCTGCGTAGTTCATGATTTTGCCCTAGTCCACTTGCAATTTCACTGATTGCGCTGTTCCCGAGTTGTGAGCATGCGCACAGAGGTGCTGACATGGTCTGCTTCAAGCGCGAGCCGGCCGGCCCTTCATTTGCATGGGGTCATGGCTCATTTCAATGTAACATGCCCACGTCCTTCCCAATTTGGATTACTCCACCTTGCGCCTCAGAAATAACGTCGCGCAGGCGCTAATTTCTGCGTAAAAGCGACGAGAATAGGGTGATTGCGCCGCGACATTACACCAGTGTAACGTAAAGCCGGTGCGCTACGCCGGTCCAATAATGCGCAGATGTACCTGAATCTGGCTCAAAGTGTCCCACTCTAATCAGCTAATTAATCCATGAGATCTGCAAAGGTTTCCTGAGCCTTTAAATGGTGTCTCAGTCTGGTTCAGTAGGAATCACAATCATGGGAAAGACTGGTGACCTAACAGTTGTGCAGAAACCCATCATTGACACCCTCCATAAGGAGAGAAAGCCTCAAAAGGTAATTGCAAAATAAGTTGGATGTTCCCAAAGTGCTTTATCAAAGCACATTAATAGAAAGTTATGTGAAAGGGAAAAGTGTGGAAGAAAAAGGTGCACAAGCAGCAGGGATGACCACAGCCTGGAGAGGATTGTCAGGAAAAGGCCATTCAAAAGTGTTGGGGACTTTCACAAGGAGTGGACTGAGGCTGGAGTCAGTGCATCAAGAGCCACACACACAGAGACGGATCCTGGACATGGGCTTCAAATGTCTTATTCCTCTTGTTAAGCCACTCCTGAACAACAAACAGCGTCAGAAGCGCCTTACCTAGGCTAAAGAAAAACAGACCCGGTCTGTTGCTCAGTGGTCCAAAGTCTCCTCTTTTCTGATGAGAGCAAATTTTGCATCTCATTTGGAAACCAAGGACCCAGAGTATGGAGGAGGAATGGAGAGGCACACACTGCAAGATGCTTTGACGTCCAGTGTGAAGTTTCCACAGTCTGTGATGATTTGGTCCACTGTGCTTAAGTCCAGGGTCAATGCAGCCGTCTAACAGGAAATTTTGGAGCACTTCATGCTTCATTCCGCAGACGAGCTCTATGGGGATACTGACTTCATTTTCCAGCAGGACTTGGCACATGCCCACACTGCAAAAAGCACCAAAACATGGTTCAATGACCGTGGGATTACTGTGCTTGATTGGCCAGCAAACTCGCCTGACCTGAACCCCATAGAGAATCTATGGGGCATTGCCAAGAGAAAGATGAGAGACATTACCGAACAATGCAGAAGAACTGAAGGCCACTATTGAAGCATCCTGGTCTTCCATAACACCTCAGCAGTGCCACAGGATGATCGCTTCCATGTCACGCCACATTGAGGCAGTAATTGCTGCAAAAGGGGCCCAAACCAAGTACTGAGTACATACTTATACTTTTCAGAGGTCCGATATTGTTCTATGTACAACCCTTGTTTTATTGATTGCACGTAATATTCTAATTTTCTGTGATTGGGAATTTGAGGTTTTCATGAGCTGTCATCACAATTATGACAAATCACGGCTTGAACTATCTTGCTTTGCACATAATGAATCTTATATATGTTTCACCTTTTAAGTTGCATTAGTGAAATAAATGAACTTTTTGCACGATATTCAAATTTTTCAAGTTTCACCTGTATTGTAGGGTGCAATGCATTCGATTGCCGCCGGAGTCCCGGGATCGGTCCCAGCTTCCCCGTTCTTCACTGTGGCGGCTACATCGATAGTGTGTTCCCTAATATAGGGACACACAATCAATGACGTCACACCTACATCCACACCCCCCTACAGTTAGAAACACAGATGAGGTCACACTTAACCTCTTCAGCGCCCCCTTGTGATTAACTCCCAAACTGCAATTGTCATTTTCACAGTAAACAATGCATTTTTAATGCATTGTTTGCTGTGAAAATGACAATGGTCTCAAAAATGTGTCAAAATTGTCCGATGTGTCTGCCATAATGTCGCAGTCACAAAAAAAAATGCTGATCGCCGCCATTAGTAGTAAAAAATAAATAATTAATAAAAATGCAATAAAACTCCCCCCTATTTTGTAAACACTATACATTTTGCGCAAACCAATCGATAAATACTTATTGCGATTTTTTTTACCAAAAATATGTAGAAGAATACGTATCGGCCTAAACTGAGGAAAAAAAAAAATTATGTATTTTTGGGGAAATTTATTGTAGCAAAAAAGTAAAAAATATTGCATTTTTTTCAAAATTGTCTCTCTATTTTTGTTTATAGTGCAAAAAATAAAAACCGCAGAGGTGATCAAATACCACCAAAAGAAAGCTCTATTTGTGGGAAAAAAAGGACGCCAATTTTGTTTGGGAGCCACGTTGCACGATCGTGCAATTGTCAGTTAAAGCGATGCAGTGCCGAATCGCAAAAAGGGGCAAGGTCCTTTACCTGCATTTTGGTCCGGGTCTTAAGTGGTTAAGGGTGTGCACACCTATGCAACCTTATTATTTAATTCTTACTTCTCTCCACCTAAAAGATTTTAGTTTGTTGTACAACTGAGATTATAGGTCACACTAAAAGGTAGAAAAAATTCTGAAATTATTTATCTTTGTCTAATTTTTTTACATCACAGAAACCTGACATTTTAACAGGGGCGTGTAGACTTTTTATATCTGGTCTGTTTAGGTGGAGCTGTTACCCACAGGTATAGGTGTGGCTTGGTTTAAACAGTCACAGCTATTTTTACACAGCAGAACCTTTTTTGTTTGCTTTTGCAGGTTTTTGTTTCTTAGCGCAGGTAAATTTATTTTTAATAAGTCATAATACCTCCTATCCTAATTGTAGAGTACAGGACACAGGCAGAATATTCATACATTATGGGACGTCCCCAAGCAATGAACAGGCAGGGTGGACAACATTGAGGCAAAAAGATATGTGTTAACAGGCTCAATAAAGGGTCAGGCCGTGTACACACGTACGAGAACCTCGTCAGGCTAAACCCATCGTTCCACCCGACGAGGTTCCCGATGAGCGGTCGGAAAAGCTCGTCGAGCCAATGTCCTCATTGAACAACGAGGAAAAATAGAGCGTGCTCTCTTTTTTGGCTCGACGAGCTTCCCGACGGGACGCTCATCGGAAGTGTACACACAACCGAGAACCTCGGCAGAATATGTCTACCAACGAGCTTCTCGCTGGATTCTGCCGAGAAGCTCGGTCATGTGTACGGGGCCTCAGAAGTAGGGTTGCCACCTCATCCCTTTAAACCCGAACACATAGTAATTACACAGGTTCTGGGGCTAATTTAATGTCGATAAGGCACCAAGTGAGTTTAATTAGCACCTTAATCAGCCAGAGAACCTGTGTAATTAATATGTTTTCGCTTTTAAAGGGATGAGGTGGCAACCCTAGTCAGAAGGCCGAAACTCAGACAGCTGCTGTGAGAGCCTTGTGGCCACAAGTTGCATTTGCAAGACATTGGATATCCACCTGGTAAAACTTTGAAAATCTATAAACAGAAAAAAAGATGGCAGCCAGTGTTGCTCATCTTACTTTAAAAAAGTAATGAATTACAGTTACAAATTACTTCTCCGAAAAAGTAATTGCATTAGTGACTCAGTTACTAAATTGAAAAAGTAATTAGTTACTTAGCAAAGTAACTGACTTTTTTTTACAGTACAGCAATATACTGTACAATATCAGATTCTTCACACTCCACCTCCACATGTCCAGCAATACAGTACTGTACAGTATTGCTGGATATGTGGAGGTGGAGTGTGAAGAATCTGATATTGTACAGTATTGCTGGACATGTGGAGGTGGAGTGTGAAGAATCTGATATTGTACAGTCTGTACAATATCAGATTCTTCACACTCCACCTCCACATGTCCAGCAATACTGTACAATATCAGATTCTTCACACTCCACCTGTCCAGCAATACTGTACAATATCATTCTTCAAATCATCACACTCAGACAGTGACTCAGTCACTAGGCTCCACATGCCCAGCCCAGCCCCAGCTCTAGACTAGGCCCCCCCCCCAGACAGTCCCAGACACTAAATTCCTAGTTACTGTTCCAATCCACAGGTCACACTCACATCATGCAGCATGATTTTTGATGCCTCACCTGCTGCTATGTGCAGGGCCACGGTTGCGGCGCGGGTTGGTGCTGCTGCCAGTGCCTGCTCAGGTGAGCTCAGTCAGGCTGATTTAAGTTGTGCAGAGCCTCCGCGAACCGCAGGGGATACCGCGAGGGGAAGAGTAATCTGGTAGATTACTTTGTTACCCTTAAATAGACTTGCGTTAGGTAATGGCATTTATTTAAACACCGTTACTTACAACATTGATGGCAGCCATACACAACTGGACTAGTGGCTTGGTGCTGAAATGGCCATGAAACTCCCACCACTATGATGGAATAGTGGATTTTTCTTTGAGAATGCAAGCTTTTTCAATCAAATGTTATGTTTATTGTGCAGTGGTAGACTTTAAGGCTGGGTTCACACTAGTGCGAATTGGATGCGGTTTTCCCACATCAAATTCACATAACAGGAGATTGTGACCGGCTCTCTATGTAGCAGGTTCACATATCACCGGGGCGGCTGTGGAGTGGATTGCACAAATGTTCTGTGTGTCTTTGGCTCTGTTTCAGGACCAAATTCAGGCAAAAATTTGGCTCCGATTCAACCCTGAAATGGAGAACAGGGATGCACCAGACCCCTGCTGCGAGCCGCATGCGGCTTAGATGTGAACCCAGCCTAAATCGGGGTGTTGTGAGGTTCAGCGAACAGAACAAATAGGGAATCCGTCTGTCTGAAGCAGTAGCTTTAAGGTATGCTCTAATGACTCCGACTAAGCCCAGGCAATGGAGAGAAATCTATTTTGAATGCTTCGGAGAAGGGTATAAGGATGGGAGGACAATGACCTCATTGAGGATGAGACAACTTTCGCAAAAAAGGATGGTATGAGAAAAGCCTCTTTACAGGAAAGGGTTGCCAGTTCAGAAACATGTTTGGCAAATGTGATAGCCAAAAAGTCTACTTTTCAACCAGGGTGCCTTGAGGTTTCCTCAGGGGTGCCTTTGCAAAATGCCTAAAGATTGCGTAAAAATTTATACAAGCCAGCAGTTGGATCAACCTTACTTTTTGTTAGACAAAGCCACAGTTTTTATCAGGCACCATTTCAACCTTCCAGCATCCTAACAACCAGTCATGTTATCAGCATTTATAAGAAGGGTGTTGATTGCCTGCACAGCTTCCTTGTTTAACCCTCCTCTGCGTCAGCACCGTGGTCACGTAAGCAGAGTTATGGAGAGAAGCACATGAATACTGTTCAGGACTAGTGTGGAAGAGTGTATTTGCTTGGAAAGCATAAATCACTTTTAATGTTAGGTGTCCTAAGTGTGTTGATGCTGCCGCATTATGTAAAACGTTTATGTCTTGTACACACGCTTGGGATTTCCGACGGGAAAAAGTCAGTCGGGAATACCGACGGGAAAAAAGAGAGCTGGTTCTCTTTTTTGAGAACACCACTAAGTGAAAACATCCAAAGTTTCCCCAAAGTGTCAATATTTTGTGTGGCCACCATTATTTTCCAGTACTGCCCCCTCTTGGGCATGGAGCTCACCAGAGCTTCACAGGTTGCCACTGGAGTCCTCTTACACTCCTCCATGATGACATGACGGAGCTGGTGGATGTTAGAGACCTTGCGCTCCTCCACCCTCTATTTGAGGATGCCCCACAGATGCTCTATAGGGTTTAGATCTGGAGACATGCTTGGCCAGGTCATCACCTTTACCCTCAGCTTCTTTAGCAAGGCATTGGTCGTCTTGGAGGTGTGTTTGGGGTCATTATCATATTATAAATACACAGGCAGCGTATTTATATACCATGAGTTGTAGCTTTGCACCTTCAGGTTATTGGACCCTGGCAAGCTTTTGAGGACTTTTCACACCTTGCCCCCCCCCCATAACCATTCCCTACTCTGTGGGTTCTCAGTTTTGTAGCAAGAATTGCAGAGTAACCTGGAGAGGTTTTGGAAGGGTGGCCCCATGTCCTGTACTGTACTCCAAGATATTGAATTAACAGGTAGGTAACAATTTCTTATCTTAATTGTACAGTACAGGACACAGGCATCTTATTCATACACCACGGGGACACCCCCAAAGCAAAAAAATACAAGGGTGGGCAACAACTAGGCAACATAACGGTGTCAATAGGCCAACCACCAGGTTCACAGAGCCACTGCAAGAAGCTTGCGACCAAAATAGGATCAGCAGTCAATTGAATGTTCACCTGGTAAAACTTTGAAAAGATAGGAACAGAAGACCAATGGTAGCCTTACAGAGTTGGGTGACAGAGGCTTGGTAGCTAAAGGTTCAGGATGCTCCAACAGATATTGTGGAGTGTGCACGTAACACGTCAGGAGGAGGTGTTTGCTTTAGAGCAGAGATATGCAATTAGTGGACCTCCACCTGTTTCAGAACTACAAGTCCCATGAGTCAAAGCAAGACTGACAGCCACATGCATGACACCCAGAGGCGGAGGCATGACGGGACTTGTAGTTTTGCAACAGCTGGAGGTCTGCCAATTTAATATCCCTGCTTTAGAGCATAAGCTCTAGTGATCAAATTCCTTATCCACCTAGCAATGGTGGACTTGTCCCTCGGTTGGGACCCGAAGAGAGAACAAATAGGGGATCAATTTTTCCAAAGGAAGAGCCGCTAATTCTGAGATACATCTAACAGACATAATGGCTACCAGAAAGGCTACCTTGGTGGTAAGAGGCTCCATCGGGATAGCCCTGATGGGTTCAAATGCTGTTTTTTTGTAAGGAAGAAAGAAGTTAAGCTATTGGGGAAGCAGAGGGTAATGGCTAACAGGAAAGGGTGCTGAGAACTATATTCTGTTCAAGTTTTTTTTTAGTAAGGCCAGAACATGGGGTACAGAGTAATCACTGGGGAAGAATTGACTGCACTACACCAGGCGAAGTAAGATTCCCCCGGTATTATAATAAATCTTCATGGATGTGGCTTTTCTTGCTTTCAGCAAGGTA
This sequence comes from Rana kukunoris, assembly GCA_029574335.1. Taxonomy (NCBI): domain Eukaryota; kingdom Metazoa; phylum Chordata; class Amphibia; order Anura; family Ranidae; genus Rana; species Rana kukunoris. The sequence goes on from JAJQKJ010000122.1 coordinate 52,393, forward strand.
GGAATCACAGACTAGGGACCGCTCGATCTTTTAGAACCTAAGTTTCAACAGCCATGCCGTTAAAGACAGACTATGAAGCACGGTGTAATAGAGGGCCTTGGGAGAGCAGCTCTGGTCTGTTGAAGAGGCCAGGGGTCTTCTGCAAGAAATCAGAGTACATCTGTATATCCAGTTCTTCTAGGCTAATTTGGTTACAAAAAAAACTTCTTCTTTTCCCACTCTGTTTTCTGGAGTCGGCGAGTTATAATGCTCAGGGGATGAAAACAAGTACACTAGCCTGAATTGTGACCAGGGGATAACAATAGCATCTGAGACCAAATTTGGCATACCAGACTGAACACATCTAAATGAGACCATTCCCCCTTTGTCCAAGCTGAGCTCATCAACTTGCCAATTGTCCACTCCTTGGATGTGAACTGCAGTTATTTTATAAGATAATTTGCTTTGCTTCCTTCAAGGCAACCAGCCAGATGCTCCCTTGTATATGCCACTGTGGTGGCATTGTGTGACTGCACCAAAATTGGGTGTTTTTTGAGAAGAGTGGTTGAAAGCTGGAGGCACCACCCAATAGCTCTAAGTTTCAAGATGTTGATGGGGAGTTTGGTCTCCTCACTTGGACCATCAAGAATTGGGAAACTCCTCAACAGCCTGACTTAACTTCTGTTGTAAGAAATTTCCAGTTGTATGGGAGGAGTTGTTGAATGAAATTGGGCAAAAGATACCGCTTTAAAGAATGCAACCATTAGGCCTAGAACATCTCACAGCGGGATTTCTTTGCACCTCAGATATTGAGTATCAGCTCCTAGAGAAAGAACTTTATTTTCTGAAAGAAAAACTTTTGCCTGAGACATATCTAGAATTAGACCTAGATACTCTAGGACCTGAAGCAGATGAATTGTCTTTTGGACATTTACTAAGAGTTGTGAGGGGGATGCATCCTTTAGGAGAAGGTCATCGATGCCTTGAGTTCTGAGAAGGACAAGCAGGGAGGCCAAAATCTTTATAAACACCCTGGGAATTGAGGACAGACTGAAAGGCAGTGCGACAAACTGGTTAGCTTCCACGGCGAAGCATAGAAAATTGCTGATGAGGTGGGTAAAAAGGTAAATGGATGCCCACATATGTCATGTGTCCCTCTTGCTTTAAAAGGAAAATGCTGACTTTGCTGATTCCATATGAAATTTTGAATTGTGATGGAATTTGTCAAGGGATTTTAAGTCCAAGACGGTAAGGATGCCTTCACTGGGTTTTGGTACTGTGAACAGGCTTGCTTAGAATTCCTTGAACCTGTCCTGAGGAAGCACTGGTACAACTGCCTGGGACTTGAGATAATTCAGGGCCTTTTGCAATCTAACTGTCCTTGGAATGTTTTTTTTGTCGATTTGACAGAAGAAAATGGCGAGGGGGTAGAGTTTTGAACTATATGTTGTAATCTTTGAAGACCACTGATTGAAATCACCGGCCTGGGATGTCTGTAGTCCAGAGATGCAAACTGCCAAAAGAAGTCTCCTCACTCTTGAGAGTGAGGATGCTCCTTCATTGTGAAGAGGGCTTGGAGAGGATTGGATTGGAGAGGATTCTGAAAGAGTGTGGAAGTGCTCTGCGTTCAGGGAACTAGGAGTACCATAAGAGGCAGGTTTTGTTACCTTTCTCTGAAGAAACAAAATCTTTCCACTTGTGACTTGTTTAACCACTCCCAGACTTACACCAATATACAGCGGCAAAGTGGTTTGTTCCCACAAATCACCATATGGGTACGTAACGAGCATGGGTGTAGGAACCCTTACAAATCTGGGGGGACAGCATTTTACTCGCCAGGTATATTCTTATTCAGTAAACTGGGAGTTTGTTTAAACGTGTCTGATATTTTGAAGGGTTAAGAGGGATCCCCTTCTTAGGGTTGCTGCCTTATTCTACTGTTGTGATTTAGCGCTGACCTATTTTGCTTTACAATATACAGCACCGCACCTCAGGACCCCCTTTTACATTATACAATACCCTGCACCTCTGTACCCCTTTTACATTACACAGCACTCTGGACCCCTTTTACATTACACAGCACCACATCTCTAGACCCCTTTTAAATTACACAGCTCTGGTCCACTTTTTACATTACACAGCACCTCTGGACCCCTTTTACATTACACAGCACATATTGGACCACTTACATTACATTACACAGCAACCATATTGGGACCACTTTTACATTACACAGCACATATTGGACCACTTTTACATTACACACAGCACATATTGGACCAACTTTTTACCATTACACAGCACCTCTGGACCCCTTTTACATTACACAGCACCTCTGGACCACTTTTACATTACACAGCACCTCTTGACCCCTTTTACATTACACAGGGCACACTCTGGACCCCTTTTACATTACACAGCAACATACACATTGGACCACTTTTACATTACACAGCACAATTGGTCCACTTTTACATTACACAGCCCATATCTGGACCACTTTTACATTACACCGCCTCTGGACCCCTTTTACACACACCCCTCCCCACATT
>JAJQKJ010000280.1:0-74228 GCA_029574335.1 Rana kukunoris
CCCTGGTGCTCAGCCTCCAGGTAGAAGGTATGCAGTTGCAGAGGAGGACAGATAAAAGAAAAAGGCGCCTCTGAAGAAAAAGGCGACAGTTGCAGTTGAGGGTATGCTGAGAGAGAGGAGAAGAAACCACAGAGGGCCCTCAACACATTTAGTCTCATTCAGGAGTCACCCTGCAAAGCAAGTGGGGACCTGTGCAGCAGGGGCCTGGACAGAAGTCACTACCATGCATCAGGATTTAAAGGAACTGAGTGAGTAACCTTTACCTATTCATCCCCCTCCCCCCCAGCCAAAAACTGAGAAAACAGCTAGGTGCAACATCTAGCTAGCCTTCGGGAGGAACATTGTACAGCTTACCTTCGTTTGTTTGGGACATCCAGTAAGATTCAGTAAGGAATTGTGATTATTCCTGCAGGAGTACAGAAGGATCTACTGAAAATATTGGAGCACTTCAAGTTGTCTTCATGACTCTTTTGTAAATACACTACCAGGAATCCCATATCACCCTAACCCCATCCAAGTTACCCACCCTAATAAAAACAACAAAAACAAAGTGTCGGACTGGTTCATGGACTGTTGGATGGTTGTGAAAAATGTCTGGCTGAGCAGGATAAGGAGGGACCTAAAATCCAGCAGCCCTTTAGGGGGTAGCACTACAAGTTATTTTGGGTTTTCCCTTACTTATTTAATTTTACCATTATCTTTTATTCATTAGAATTCTAATTTATTTTATTTATGTTGATCCAAGTCAGGTTTAACCTGGTATTAACAAAAAATAAATACTTTGTAACATTGAAATCAATGTACTGCCAATGAAACCAAAAATAAGTCAGTGTCAAGCTATTAAGTAATTATAAATCACCTGTGTGTCTGAGTGGAGGACCTGTTAATAATATTATAATTATTATGCAGGATTTAAATACCGGCAAACGTTTGGGCAGCATTAGATCAAAGCATTAACCTTTTTATTTCCGCTGAAAAAAACAAAACAGACATGGGGAAAGTGCTGTAATAAACAGTACATTTTTTGAACTTAGCTCTGTCTTCAGCCTTACAAATTGCAGGTTATAAAACATGGACAGTTGCATTTTATGGACAGACACATGTGGGCCTGCTGTAGTGTAGTGAATACAATTTCGCTGACAGTCAAGTCAAGTAGATCTCTTTGGGAATTAAATGTAATGGCCCGGATTCACAGAGAGTGGGCGCACATTTACGCCGGCGTAGCGCACACACAGTGTGCTACGCCGGCGCAGTGCGGAGAGGCATGCAATGTATTCAGCAAGCTATTGCTCACCAAGATACGCCAGTGTAGCGTATTTTCGAAGGCGCAGGCCAGCGTAAGTGGAAGTGGTAGTGACCCCATGCAAATGACGGTCTGAGCATGGTGCAGTGTTTTACGTCCGGCGTATAACGAACGTGCATGCGCCATGACGTAGTCGTGACGTGGACGTATGAAACTGCACCCTTATGCGCATGCTCACAATTGCCTAAGCTACGCCGGATCACTACGTACGCCGTGAATGTAACGTATGCCCAATACGCCGGCCTGTGTTCTCTGGGGCAGCAGACCTCTGCATGTCTATTGCTGGGTTGCGCCTCATCTTTGGGGAATAATTTTACGCTGGACGTACAACTTACGCAAACATCGCATATTTCCCTAATTTGCATATTTGAATGCCTAATCAATGGGAGAAGCAACATGCGTCCAAACCATATTTGCGCCCACGCTACGCCGGCGTAAGCAAGATACGTCGGGGTAGGATGGCCTGTTTTTTTACGTATGTTGTTTTGTGACTCTGGCGCGCATTTGCACTAAAAAGTGATTTATGTCGGCGTAAGTGCTTTGTGAATCATTTAGCGAAAACATGCAGAAGCAGAGGTTATTTTTATAATTAAAAATGTTGTCTTAACTACTTATCATAGTTAATAAGATGAAGTTGTGTTCAATCTTGTACAAGCAAAAAAAAAATGCTTTTCATTATACTTTACCTTGTGCACGACTTAGTTATTACATGCTTTCCAACCGTCCCGGGTTCTGTGGGATAGTCCCGCGATTACAAAATATTCCTAGCATCCCACAGAAATGGACTTTGTCCCGCATGTCACATGGGTGGCAGCTGCAGTCTAGTACAGTGACTATATACTGGACCTGCATCCTTCATGTGTACTCTGGGAAGCGGCAGCTAGACAGGTTGGCCCTTAATGTCAGGTATGCAAGCAGACTCTGGGTGATTTAAAGATTTCTCCCCAATGTTCAACCAAGTAGAAAAAGCAATATGCTGGCATCAGCTTTAACCCTTGCCAGTTAACATAACTAGCGCAGGGTCTCAGCAACTAAATATCTCAGATGTCCAGGGAGAGTGTTAAAAAAAACGAAGGACATTATGGAGGAAGGTGAGGATGCAAAAATTCAAAATGAACGACAGATTGCAAAAGATAGTAGGACAAACCCCCAAAAATTCTTCAAATATATTAATAGTAAAAAGGTCAGGTCTGAACATGTAGGACCTTTACAACATAATCTAGAGTGGGTGACTGAGGACAAAGAGAAGGCTGATTTATTAAATACTTTCTTCAGCTCTGTGTATACAATGGAGCATGGGGGAGCTCATGTCCATAATGGTAGTGGGAGTGACACAGACCCAAATCCACAATGGCTCAAAAGTGATATGGGCCAGAAATATTTAGACAGAATAAAGGTAGATAAAGCACCTGGACCTGATGGCATCCACCCACGGATCCTAAAAGAATTGAGCTCTGTAACTTCAAAGCCATTGTATCTAATTTTTAGGGTCTCATTAATGACAGGAATAGTACCACTGGATTGGTGCAGGGCCAATGTGGTGCCCATATTTAAAAAACAAACAAAGTCTTTACCAAGTATCTATAGACCTGTTAGTTTAACTTCTATAGCTGGGAAGATACTGGAGAGATTAATAAAAGACCACATAGACGAGTTCTCGAGTTTTTTAGCAACAGACAGCATGGATTCATTAAAGACAGAAGTCAGACAAACCTGATTTCTTTTTATGAAGAGTTAAATATAACCTTGGACAGAGGGATAGCAGTAGACGTGGTATACTTGGATTTTGCAAACGTTTTGGATATAGTTCCCCACACACGGCTCATGTGTAAGGTAAAGTCTACAGGATTGGAAATCTCAGTCTGTAAATGGATAGAAAACTGGCTGAAAGACAGAATTCAGAGAGTCGTGTTTAATGATTCTTACTCTGAATGGTCTAAGGTTATCAGTGGTTTACCCCAAGGTTACTTTTTAATATCTTTATAAATGATATTGGGTCTGAGATCAAAAGTAACATTTCTGTTTTTGCAGATGACACCAAGCTATGCAGTGGAATAATGTCCTTACAGGATGTCTCCAATTTACAAGCCGACCTCAATGCTCTGTCTAATTGGGCGACTAAGTGGCAGATGAGGTTTAATGTTGATAAATGTAAAGTTATGTACTTTGGGACTAAGAATATGCATGCATGCATCATACATACTGGGGGGGGGGTACAACTGGGGGGATCCATAGTGGAGAAGGATCTTGCGTTTTTGGTAGATCATAAGCTCAATAATGGCATGCAATGCCAAGCTGCGGTTTCCAAAGCGAGCAAAGTCGTTTCTTGTATTAAGAGAGGTATGGACTCCAGAGAGAGAGAGATATAATGTTGCAACTGTACAAATCATCAGTAAGACCTCACCTGGAATATGCAGTTCAGTTTTGGCCACCAGTTCTCAAAAAGGATATTGGGGAACTGGAGAAAGTGCAGAGAAGGGCAACCAAACTGATAAGATTATGGACAAGCTCAGCTATGAGGAAAGATTAGAGGAACTGAATTTATTCTCTCTTGAGAAGAGGAGAATAAGGGGGGAAATGATCAACATGTACAAGTATATAAGTGGTCCATATAGTGAACTTTGTGTTGAGTTATTCTTTCTATGGTCTACTTCAGGTTTACCAAAACCATGTAGTGCAAGGGCCTGCCTGATTGCATACAAATTTAAACTCTTAGGCCGCGTACACATGTTCGAATTTGTCCGCTCAAACTGGTCCGACGGACCAGTTTGAGCGGACAAATCCGATCGTGTGTATGGGCTAGCAGACATGTCTGACCGGCGGACAAATTTTAAAACATGCTTTAAATTTGTCCGCCGGAGACATGTCCGTCGGATATGTCAGCTGGTCAGTACACTTACCAGCAGACATATCTTCCCGCACATGCGTCGAATGGATTTGACGCATGCGCGGAAGTATTTTTCTTCCTGGTGCAGTGACGTGGCGGCGTCAACGTCACCGCCACGTCACCGCGCTGTCACCGCGTGTGTGTACACGCCATCGGACCAAAATCCGATGAGACATGTCCCCTCTAAACTGTCCATCGGACAAGTTTGAGCGGACATATCTCATGGTGTGTACGCGACCTCAAGGTTTGACCTCATATTAGATGGTTTTGGTAAACCTGAAAAGAAAAAGCTGCAGGAAAATTGATAGTGTGTATGGGGCTTTAGAGCTGTGAAAATGTGGAATAGGCTCCCTGCAGAGGTGGTTCTGGCAAGCTCAGTAGATTGTTTTAAGAAAGGCCTGGATTCTTTACTAAATGTACATAATATAACTAACATTTTTTAGGTAAAGTTGATCCAGGGAAAATCTGATTGCCTCTCTGGGAATCAGAGAGGAATAATTTCCCCTGCTGTAGCAAATTGGGTCATGTTCTGCTTGGGTTTTTTGCCTTTCTCTGGCATATGGGATTGTATGATATATATATATAGATATATAGATATATCTATATATATTGTAACAGTAAGCGCTACTGTAACTATAAAAATGATGATGAAATGGACACACGGTCTGCATATAACCAGATTGCAGAGCTGGGATCTGGGTGGGACTGGATCTCCAACCTGTGTCCAGGTTTTTAAGATAGCCTGCAAGCTGCCTTCCCATCTGCTCTCCCCAGCCATTCCTTTAATGAGCTGTCTGCACCTGGGAAGGCAGCTTGCAGGCTATCTTAAAAACCTGGACACAGGTTGGAGATCCAGTCCCACCCAGATCCCAGCTCTGCAATCTGGTTATATGCAGACCGTGTGTCCATTTCATCATCATTTTTATAGTTACAGTAGCGCTTACTGTTACATACCTCCCCCCCTTGTTTCGAACCCGTAGGGGGCGGAACACACCAGCCCGAATCATTGATTGGGGCACCTCTGCGCCAGCTGTAGGCCCAATCTTTTTTTCGGGTGCGTTTCCAGGCACGCTCTACCCTGGATGGCAACAGGGTTCTATAATTCTGTATACTCTGCCTTCCCACTCTTCTCTTGGGGTCCCTGAGCATACTCTCCTCTCTTGGGGAAACTCTGCCTTCCCTAATCCTACCTTTCACCACAGGACTTTCAGGTTCAAAAAACTCTCTCTGGTTACCCACGGCAACCACATCACTTTTAACAGCACCTCTCATTAGCCAATCAGACATTTCAATGTCACCCAGTCCAACACAATCAGTGTCATCCATCTCAGTGTTTGTTAGAACTAGACCCGAGGAGGGACCACACACAGGTAAGTGACTACAACCCATTGGTCCATAGCACATCGCCACTTCACCTGTTGTCCAACACTCCATGGGCAACTGATCTAACAAATGACACTGATCCACGCATAAACTACTTCTTTCTGATGTACACCTTACATTGTTGCAGAAACCAACATTAGTAATTTTTCTCACAGCATCTCCGGGTACTTTAAGTTGTACCTCTTTCTGAGTGTTAGAAAGCATCTCTGCTAGTGCTGCGTCTATTCTGGGCCCTTCCTTCTCATAAGGTTTAGCTGGTGAGACAGTATCTGCGCCCTCTGCTGACCACTGCTCAGCTGCACCTCGGACCACACCAGCAGGGATGTTTCTAGTCACTACACCAGCCGGAGAGACCTTTGATGTCTCCAACAGTTCTGAGCGCCTTCCATACCACTCAGTAACTAGGGGCACCCTCTTAAAGAACCTCAGGACTATTTGCCACATTGTTAATAAGCATTGGACCCACCAATACAACTCATGATCAAAGTTTCCCTGCACAGCCTGTACCACCTGGCTCCACCTATTGGTACTACGCAGCACAACCTGGTCCGTCTGTGGTGGAGACACCCAAGTGTACAGCGAGTGCATTTTTACCAACTCCAACATTTCTAATAAAGTTTGTGTCATCTCTATGCAACCCATGTCTAAATACCAGACCTTTCTAGGGACCTTTTCCCTGTCCAAGACATGGAGGGGCTCATCCACTGCAGGTTGAAAGGTTGAGACATATGAAGAGACCTCCACCTCCTTGGAGGTACCCATCATCACCACCTGTTGCTCCCCTGGAGCGCTATCAGACACATGTCTCACACTCATCCCTTCTGCACCGGTGTCAATGAGCCTCTGCAGGTCATTACAAGTCACATTGTCACCTTGACACTTGCTACCACTTAATTGCTGGGTTGTGGACAACACATCTGCCATGTCTATGCCAAGAACCGCTCCTTCAGACTGGAGGGGATCAACCTTCACAGGGACTGACATGCCATTGAGCACCGGCCACTCTGCAAACCCTCTGTCTGGCATAACAGATGTTGTGTCCACACACTTGTCTCCCATCACTGCTTTATAACTCATGGTTACTTTGTTTAGCGTTGCGACTGTTTCCTTGCACCATGCTTCCCAGTCTGTGGTACTTCCCTGACAGGCATTCTGCAGCGCTGCAACACCTGTCCCAAGAGGCACCAAAGGAACCTGGGATTCACTTGCCACAACATCACCTGGGTCATTTATATACATATCCCCTTGGGATGACACATTATCTGACAAGGCAGGCTGTAATACATGCTTTTGCCCTACCAGCTCTGGGGGCGCTACTGACACACACAGCTTTGCACTTTCAGCTTTTGCAGGCTGAATTAACCCCTTGATAACTGGGTTACACTTAGGGTTGTGGGGCTCCGCCCACACACACTCACTGTGTGACACAGTCTTCCCTTGTTTTACCAGAGTAGCACCACAACCATCCTGGAAAACCGCTGGCTCCAACCCATGGAGATCCCATGAGACTTCCCTGGACAATCCTGTGCGTCCGGTTGCTATGGGAGATATCCTCCTCCCACCATTGGTAGTAAACACATTTTCAACATTTGCAGACATGACATTAAAGGAAACACATTTTTCAATGTCATCATCACCAATACCATCACATTTGCCAACATTTACCCTTTTATCAGCATAACAATCAGAATTTTCATTACGCTTAGACATAACTTCTACTTTTGCGCATTGTCCATTACCCACAACAGTCTGTGAGCCTCTCCTCACAGCACTCTCTATTTTTAAAGGGAAACTCTTTGCTCCTTGAGCAGCTCCATAGCTGACCTGGGAAACGCCCTGCTTAGCCACTGCAAGCTCCTTGGAGGTTTCCCTGGGCAACTCTGCAGCACCTGTCACTAGGGAACATGGCACAAAGACACTTTTGGTCACCCCTAGTTCAACTTTCCCAGTACTCTGCTGGATTATAGCAGGCGCATGCACAGTCCCCATGTCCATTTGAATCTTTAACCTTGCTGTCAGCTGGGCTTCCCCATATGCCATCCCACTGCTCGGATTAGCACACTGCAGCAAGTCCATGTCCATTTGTAGTGCAGATCTCTCCGCTGGACACACTCCCACTTCACTGCGATACATTGAAACAGTCTTACCATTCTCAGTGGCTGGTATCATAGTCTTCACTTGAGTGCGCTGTCTCTGAGCTGCATCTATACCAGCTACTGTCTTTTTGGGGCCACAGGATGACACTGCAGCCTTTCCAGACTCCTCAGCGGTATTCCAGAACTTTGGGCAAGTAAAGATGCCATGTCCCACTCGGCCACATTCCAGGCACGGTACTGGACGCTGAAATTTAATTTCTTGGCATCTCCTCAATGCCTGGCTCTCTGTTGCCAGGGGAGATCGCACTCTCCCAGCAAAGCATTGTTGCCTCTCTCCAACAGGCTGTATTGGCTCCTCCGGAAGCCACTTGTCATGACGCTTGGCAGGCACACCCCATGGTGCACAGACAGCCCGACTGGCCTCATCTGTGTTGCTATGGGCAACCACTCCCCAACCTGGCCTTTGGTCAGCTTCTCTTCTGGCACAGAACACAGGCTTCCCTCCGCTGGATCCTGTCTTAAGCTGTGTCGCTTTCACACTTTTTGCAATAGCTGCTTGTTTAACTGCAGCAGCGTTGCCAGGGGCAACAACACCTCTCTTTGTAGTGATGGTTGGCTTGCCTTCCACTTCAGCTTTGTCCATTCCTGCCAGGTGCCGCTTGCACCAATCCACTGCAGATTCAAACACTGGTGGATGCTCCACACTAGCAGTCCCATATGCACTCATTGCAGCCATGTTGCTAGGGGCAACAGCAGCCCTCTTTTCACTTGAAAAACGTTGTTCAGGCATGTATGGGGTTCTATCAGGCGGTAACAACCCCTCCAGCCACAGAGCTCTATCTCTGGCTTCAGCAAGTAACGCCTCCTTTTTCTGTTTTGACCGCCCCATCCTTGCGGTGTTGCACACAGCAACCAGTAACACAGTTCATAGCAGAGAAGAGAGAAAAAATGTGATTCTCCTTTCACAGGTACACAACCTGTATGCAACACAGTCCATCAAATTTCTGTGCAATGCTGTTTGCCTGGCTGCCACACACAGCTAGCCGCAGTTCCTGATGCGACTCACCACTGTAGCAAGGACCCGGATTCCACCGTTTAGATGCCCGCTGAATCCACCACTGTAAACATTGGGGGGTTTAGCTCTTCTGGCAGATGCGTTTTGGTGTAGTGAGTCCACAGCAAACAGGCAATTAGCGTTAAGGGCCTGGTAGCCCACGTTTATTAAAAGGAGATAAACAAAACAAAAAGTCCATTCACAGGAATCCCACGCAGGGGTTTAAACGACATCCAAAGATAAATGAAAATCCCAGCCCACATGGCTACTCTTCAACAGCACTGCTGTTATAGGTAATGGTTCCTCAAACCATCCGCTCCTCCAGACCCACGGTCCTGGATGCACAAGGCCCCAAAGTCCTTCAACGCACACAGCGTCCGTCCCAACACAGGGACACAGCGTCCATCCCAACACAGGGACACAGCGACAGTCACAGCCACTGTTCACCTTCCTTCCTCTCTCCTTCCTTCCCATCTGCTCTCCCCAGCCATTCCTTTAATGAGCTGTCTGCACCTGGGAAGGCAGCTTGCAGGCTATCTTAAAAACCTGGACACAGGTTGGAGATCCAGTCCCACCCAGATCCCAGCTCTGCAATCTGGTTATATGCAGACCGTGTGTCCATTTCATCATCATTTTTATAGTTACAGTAGCGCTTACTGTTACAATATATATTCCTTTTTATGGTTGAACTGGATGGACTTGTGTCTTTTTTTGTAACCTGACTAAATATGTAACTATGTGAGAGGCATTGTGTGCAGTATATGGAGGGGGCAGTATGTTTAGGGAGGGGAATAATGTGCGCAGGATGGGTCAGTGTGTACACGGAGGGGGGTCATATGCGCAGGAGAGGGCGGTGAGTACGTGGAGGGGTGTTGTTTGTTTGTGCAGGAGGGGGCAGTGTGTACAGGGAGGGGTATACTGTGTGCAGGAGGGGGCAGTGTGTACATGGGGGAGTAATGTGTGCAGGAGAGGGCAGTGTGTACATGGAGGGTGGGCTCTGTAATTTGAGGGATGCTGTGATTTAGTTAAAATAAACCCAGTTACATTTCTTTATCAATTTAGGCCAATATGTATTTTTCTACATAAGCGTATATTAATTGGTTTGCACAGAAGTTATAGGGTCTACAAAACTATGGGATATAAACTGCACGCTCGAGCCCGAACGTGAAATTTTCCTTCCTCCCAGGGAGTTTAAGTGCTAAACACAGTTACACTCTGTAAATTAAAAAAAAGGAAACCGTATGTACAATTCTGTTCTGCAGGGAACGTTGCAGAACACTGCCCCTAGCGGGTCAGTGCGCTGGTACTACGGCAGTCCAATTTCAGTGCAAACAGGAAAATAGCAGCAAAAGGGAAGCAAAAACATATAACAGTTCCTCCGCTAAATCCTTCAATGCTGCATAAAAGTTGCCAAGGCCCCACTCTCTAACTGACTGAACCCAACCCCTCCCAGAGTTCTGCACAAAAATGTCCATGTGGATCTGGAAGAGCAAGGGGGGAAAGGGGAAATCAGGAAAAGAAACTTGAGCAGGGGCGAGTTCCCTTGTCCAAAACTTTTTTTTAAAGTTAGCAGGCCAGGCATAATATACAAAGAAGGAAGCAGGGTAGCAATTCGGATCCTCAAAGTTCAGCGGTGCATACAGACCCAAACATGAAAAAAGGAATCACAGATCTAGGAGCTCTCCGCTAAACTCAAGCATTTATTTAAAAGGTAGTAAAAGCACATGCTACTCACATTTTAGCCAATATCAAACGGCAGTAAACATACAGGATGTGTATGGACAACTAAATGTTCCAAAAAGGACAGCAGCAAGCGACATGTCTTTAGACTCCTGAACCCCCGTGCGCGTTACGTTTTGCAACTTCCTCAGCGGGGCGGCCCGCAGGACATTCAAGCGGCTCCACACAGCATTACGACACCATCCCTCTTTCTCCTGATCGTTTTGGTAAAAGAGTGGGGGTGGCACACATGGGTATTCGTACCCATATTTGGTGGCAAACTTCTGGATCACCACACGCTCTAGGCGAGCTAAGTTAGGCAATATCCGTGGGTCTCCATGTCCCGGCAGCACTAAAGCGTCCGGTGCCCTTTTTAAAACAGAAGCAATAAGGGGCACATGGGTGGTGAGTGTGACATTGGATATAGAACTCGACTCACCGACTCCCCGGGTTGGCTGCAGGACGTCTGTGGACTGCTGTTGAGACACACGGGATGCGCTCCGGACAGAGCGTTTCTTCATTCTCAGAGTACCGTGCAGGGATCTTTAAAAACCCTGCGACTCGGGAAACTGCGGTTCCAACAGATAGTCAGGTATGTCGCCATCATCTGACAAAGAGTCTCGGTCTGAGAGATTTAATTCCTTCACTGGTAGGCCTCAACCACAGCCGCGGGAGGTTGGAGCAGATCGTACTCCGGTAGAGGCACGCCACATAGTGACCGCTGTAGAATTGGTGGTCTCCGACGTGGTTTTGGCCTGAGCATCAGTCACTTCAGTCGTGTTGGCCAAGCTAGATGTGTCACCCTCTTGGTCCGGGTTGTCCACAGGGCTTACCTCCACGGAGTGAGATGGCAAGGTAGCCAAAGGCAGAGTCAAAGTGGACGATACTGAAATTATTTCAAAGTCCCGGACTTTTGGTTCCACAATAACTACCGACGGGGAGGGTTCCGGCCATTCTGCTTCCTCCTCCGCGGTGATGGCAGCGGCGATGAAGTCCACCCGATATTCCTTTGGGGCTTGCGTGGGTGATGTTGCCACAAACAAGTACGCTCGACATCGCTGGCATTGGGAAAAAGGCTGGATTTTCACATACAGCTCCCCACAATGGGGACAAAGCAGGCCCAGCATCTCCGTTCCGATACTGGACGGGAGTACAAACTGTCCTTGAGTGGACAAGCAGACACCCGTATTCGTCATGGGTACAACGGAGGTGGTTGTCACGGGAAAGGCCCCTGGCGTGGTTGTAGGGCATCTCAGTACCATGGGGGCAGCAGAGTCTTTCACTGTAGCGGACATCTCCACATGGTTTCTTCTTCTCTCTTGCAGGTGGGCGGTGTTCTGCTGAAATGGCACAAAAACTCTAGTATATGCCTCACACAGGGGTGGGAGACTCCTCCCAATTGAAAGAACTTGTCCAGACACATTGTAGGTGCATGCTATGCTGCACGTACTCCCAGGATTAGCGGTGCGAGGTTAACTCCCTCGTTGCCGGACAGTTAAAAAAACACGATACCGAACACTATTCGCTCTTTAATAAATCGAGTACTCACTTTCTCCATTGCTATGGGTAACAGCCGCATCCCGGACGAGCCCCCACGTGTAGTGCTACCCCATTCAGGAGCCGCTGGTTGTTTTTGGGATCGGCATATTAAGTTACCCTTGGTGGATTCTCTAGGGGTGATAGCTGTGAGCACAGGTAGTGAGCGAATGTCCAGTCAGCAATGGTTGATGAAGCAGAAGAAAAAAATTTGCAGTATCAGGCCCAGGATAGTTATGGAAAGCAAGCCTGCTTTCATCAGTAGCACGGTTCGTCGCCACTCTAGCCAGAAGCCTGGCAGCCGAAGTGTCACTTAGATTGTTGGGAGGAACAGACCTCTGCCACAGGCCTGGCTCGGTCCTCTGCCACAGGCCTAATTCTTGAGTGAGCTAAATGGATTCTTGAGCGAATCCTCCCAATAAGTTCAGTCAGAGTCACCGGTTGACAGTTTGAGATGCACCTGTCAGTCTCCCGGTCACCGGATCCCCGATGGTTCATTACAGCCCTTTTGGATCAACTGCCTCCGGGTTCTCCTCAAGCCGTTCCCCCACCAAGCGGCGCCCAGCCTGGGATCCTTGTTAGTGTATCTGGGGAACCAGTAAGTCACTGGGGCCCCTTTCAGCATTTGTATGGAACTCCGCGTAGCATGTGGCCCCAGCCTGGTAGGCCATCTCGCCGGGGCCCGTTGGATGCACACACCCTAAAAGGTGGGTGCCGCACCTGGAACCCGCGAAGAACCACAGAAAATGGTGTCTGCCACAGATATACCCTCCCCAGCATGCCCCGCGAGGGAATAACTCCTCCAATTGGCTGCTGGGGAAAAGTGGCTCCGTCAGAACCCCTCTAGCGCCACCTGCCGCCCAGGGGTGTGAACATCACCCCTGGAGCGCAGACTAGCCCACAGGACAGTTCTGAATGACAGCAGCCCAAATTTCGCATAATTATGAATGGGAGCAAAAATAACTCTCCCATTCCCCATTAACTTTAGCCCAAAGTAACGATAGTAAGGGGGCGCTACATACTGTACAACTGAAATACGAGGAATTTTGACTCTGCAGTACTCTGCGCTTCTTTTTATAAAACTGAGAATTTACAGAGTGGGGTAGGGTTATAAGAGAAGCACCCGGGGGGCATGTCCTGAAAAGCTTTGTGTATGTCCAATCACCTGAAGGTAGCCTATAGCCCACGGTCTGTGTATACTCATTTTACAAATAAGTCAAACTTCCTCTTTTTCTTCCCTGGATACTTAGTAGGTTTCATGGCAATTCTCGTCAAGCTGGCTTGAAACTTTTACATTTACAGGAGAACGAACTGGCTTTGACAAAGCAGAGAGAAGGACATAGGTATCTCAATTTAGAATGAGAAGGCATTACTAGAAATATGTCTAATACGGAATATGTGTTATAATAAAATGTATAATTTATACAAGTTAATTAGAATAATCTGTAAAGTAAACATCTCCTCTTTATATGGAATTGAAAAGATTAATACAGCTACTATAGCCAGATAAATACATGCAAGTATTATTTTTTGCCTTGGTTTCTGTGTTCCGATTTACTAATGTTCCTTTTCATATTAACCAGTACTACCATTGTATTATTAAAGGTACTTAAATAGCACTGACATTTTATGCATTGCTTCACATAGTCGTACTGTACAATTACATTAATCTCTGCCCTCAAGGAGCTTGCAATCCAGACTCCCTATCTCACTTATACACACTAGGCCAATTTACTAACCAGCACTCTAGGAATAAATCCATGCAAGCTGAGAATGTGCAAACTCAATGTAGGCATTATTTAGACTGGGACTTGAACCACGGATGCTAAAACCCCTTTCACACTGGGGCATTTTTCAGGCGCTTTAGCGTTAAAAAAAAGGTGCCTGTAAAGCGCCTGAAAGATGCCCCAGTGGGAAAGGGGTCTTATACATCAAGGCAGGAGTGCTTACCACTTATCCACTGAGCTGTAGATATCATCAGTGGTTGGCCTTTTCTTTCTCGTTTTCTCTGTGGACCCACTTAAAAAATCAGCACTAGACCTCACCTATGTGCTGTATGAGATCCGGGGGGCTTGTTATTTTTTTATACATTACCATGGCTACAGCAACATAAGCAGCATTACATGTTGCTGAAGACATTTCAACATATAAATAAGAAGAAAAAAATAATAATCACCCTTTTCGTCTTGTAAGATTTCACAAAAACTGGTGAGATCTTGTGGTTTACAGGCACGATCTCCCTGTAAAGCACTAAAGACATAGCATTCTGAGGAGGAAGCTGTGAGGCACTGGTTATGTCGGCAGTGTCTCAGAATATCCAATAAGTAAAATGTAATAAATTGTATGTATCTAAATTAATAAAGGTTCACTTTAATTTGACTAAAGTGGGCATGAACTGGTCGTTTCAATTAAGTAATTTGCAAGCAAATAAACAGATAACAGATAAAACTAATGTGAACTTTGTGTGCTATAAAGTGCTCAGTAATGTGTCAAACACTATACTGTAAATACTGACAATTAAAAAAATATGTAATAAATTAAAAAATGTACAAGAGATGCACCCTTGGGACTGTATCTTGCTGAAGTCATAAAAGCTTTTGACTCAGCTTTGCCTCCAGCTCTGAAATCAAAACTCTTGCAAAGCGGACTTGGCAGAAAAAAGTATGATGCAATCAAGTCAATGTATTGATCAATAAGAAGAGTAAAATAAACAACACAAGACTAAAAGCTTAGAGAAATATGAAGCAAGGACAGGTTTTAAACCATTGTGCAGAATTTCTTATTTTTGCCTGCTGTGTCCCTGGGACAAGAGATGACGGGGAATCTCTCCAATGGCCTAATAAAAAATAAATAAATACAGGAGTTTTTTTTATCAATTTGCTAACTAAAAAAATGAGTTTCGATAAATCGAGGCCAATATACCAAGAAGAATCTTCATGCAATAAATTGTGAGAATATTTACTTTAATTGCTAAATCATGTCAAAAGAAAGTTCCAGTTTACTTATTTCATCTAAAAATGATGAGGTATTTAAAGTGAACAGGAATTTGCTTTTCACATGATTGGTTAATAATTTTTTTTTTTTTGCAATTTATTGTGTGTAGATTCTCTTAATTTTTAGAAATTGAGCCTCACTGTGTGTTAAAGGTTAAAATGTATGTATATGTAGCACCCTCTACTTTAGGTAGTTGCTAGAATTAGGATTTTTGTAAGTGCAGGTAAAAAAAATGTGTAAGCTAGGCCTATTTGTTTTGATCTGTGTGGGCTGGGAGTGGCTCAGAGTAGGCTGGTGACTCACAGATAGCATCATCTTTAGGTTACCTTCCTTCTGCTTCTAGAAGATTCTAGAAGGAAGGAGGAGACGAGAGGTAAAGCTGTCTGGGGGGTCTCAGGGAGCCCTGACCAATCCCCAACTAGGATTGGCAGGGGGCAGGCCTCCTTGATATACCCAGGGTCAGCCCAGCTGGGGAGGAGTTGTCGGATGGAAGAAGCTGTAGGTGAAGTACTAGGTTGTTTTGAGGTACCCCCAGTCTAGGGGGTTTGAGAGCAAGTCAGAGACTTTCTGAGTAAAGAAGACTCTGGACAGGAGTGACTCAGGAGGGACTGAGAAGGACAACAGGAGCTAGGTTTGCTGGGCAAGTCTCCAGGAGGGATCCACCGGAGTGCAACCAGGGGGGCTGGTGAGTGACAGGCACAGTTGGGAGAGTGCAGTCTGAGATGATGTAGAGCCAGCAGGAGAGACTGTGATGCCATGGGTGGTGGATTAGGGTAGCCGCAGCCAGGAGGGCTGGCAAGGCCTGAAGAGGAGTGACTGCGAGCAGTAGTCCAACAAAAGATCAGCTAGCACTAAAGACTTTCCTATATTTGTTGCTACACTAAAGGGGCCTGTGGTCTCTGCCTGCAAATAGCAGTTGCTAAGGCCCAAAACAGTTAGAGTTTGAGTTGGGCCTACCTTGTTTTTCCCGGAGAGAGAGGAACAGTCTACAAATAAGCGTTGTACTGGGAGAGACTGGAGCAACAGAAGTGTAAATAGAGGTTCCAGCTAATCATTCAATCGATTCTACTATTGACTTTGGGCATCCCATAATTTCCCTTACCCTATCCAAGTTCAAAGTCCCTCAATAAAATACAAAACAAACATATGGATTGTTCATTGCATGGTGACAGATGGACCACAATATCCAGCAGCCCCTACGCAGGTACTAGTACATATGAAAAGCATGATTCTCCATGATTAAGCCCAAGGGGTGGGGTGAAACATGTTGGAGTTGTGGTCTGGATGAATTGAACTGAGGCTGCTTTTACTTTCTTACCACTCGGGCTGAGTGAGGTGTGCTGCCTTTGGGGTACCTTTTTTCTTTTTTGCAGTATCTGATACAGAATACTGAGACACATGCTCTTTCAGCACTAAAAAAATATACACTTCTTAAATTAAAGCTGTGAAATCTGTGTTCATAAAAGATAGGCAGAGGGCAAAGGACTAGTTATGTGTTGCCTATGGGCTTACTGTAGCTGTTTTTTTGCTGCACTGTGTTTCTGTATGCAGGGGGCCCTCTTGGTAGCGGCACTGGGCTTTGATTTCACATATCAGTGCTTCCTCAATAAAGCAGCAGAAGAGCTGTGGGGAGCACAGATCCACATACAGAGATGTAGAGATATCCTTGCACTGCAAGTCCTCCTTTTGTAGGGAAAACAGTGAGCAGCACAATGCTGAATGCACCAAATTGTGCTCCAAGTTTTCGTGAGACTGAATGAATGAATGAAAAACTTGTATAGCGCGGCACATGCGAACTGAATCGCCTCTGCTGAGACTAGTGGTCAGTTAGAATAGGAGTGCCCAGGCAAGTGATATCCCAGGAAATATACTTCTATTTTTTCAGGAGACAAATTGTAGATTTTTTTTTAGGGTACTGTTGAGACAAAATAAACATTTATATGTCCAATAAGATCACAAATCTTCAATGTGTGGAACAAATTAGTAATGGAGAAACATCAGCTGTAGCCTGTAGGAAATGTAGGAAATGTAGGAAATGTAGGAAATACTGACTATGCTTTGCCCTCTACTTTTTGGTATGTTTTCTTTGGGGCTTCCGCAAGGTACGTCAAATCCACGGTTTTATCTTGCCCTCCTCCTTCCCCCGTTGCCTTCTGGGAATTGTGTGTGTCTCAGAAGATGACGGGACCATTCAGAAAGTGCAGCGCGACTCGTGCATGTGCAGTAGGAAACCAGCTGTGAAGTCTGAAGGCTTAACTTCCAGTTTCCCTTACTTGCAATGCCGGCTCCTGCACCTTAAAGCCCATGGATGTAACGCGTAGGGGAAATTACCAGTTTAAAATTACGTATAAGGTAATTGACTGCTGTAAGATGCTACATCAGATGTCCTTTCTATCTGATGTCCTGATGGCCACTATAGATAGGTAAAGCCAACCCCCTCACCGGCTAGTTTCACATAGAAAACAAGCCAGCAGGTATCCCAGGGATGGTCATGACTATTAGGGATGAGCCGAACACCCCCGTGTTCGGTTCGCACCAGAACTGTCGAACGGACTGAACGTTCGCGCGAACATTTAGAACCCCATTGAAGTCTATGGGACTCGAACGTTCGAATTCAAAAGTGCTCATTTTTTTTTTTAAGCATCATTAAAATCACTGCTCCAGGAGCAGTGATTTTAATGATGCTTAAATAAAAAAATAAAAAAACCTTTAAATATTGTACCTGCTGGCTGTCTATACCAGTGACAAATGTCTTTAAATAGCACAAGAACTGATCTAGCTAAGCTATACAGTGTATAAATATATGTACAACTCCTGGGATGTATATATATCCTCTACACACTGTAAATTTAACTAAACTGACTAGCCTGCCTGCTCTATCTATCTATCTATATAGTAATAAAGACACTCTCTCTCTCTCTATATATATATATATATAAGACTGATCTCTTTAACAACGCTGCAACACACTACACGAGGCTGCCTTGCAGGCAGCCTTTTATAGTGTGGGGCGTGTACTAAACCCCCTGAGCCATAATTGACCAAAGCCACCCTGGCTTTGGCCAATTATGGCTCTCCGTTTTTTGCACGCTGTGATTGGCCAAGCATGCGGGTCATAGTGCATGCTTGGCCAATCATCAGCACGCAATGCCGCAGTGAATTACGGGCCATGACGCGTCACTCGAATTTGGCGTGAACGACAAAGAACGAGTAAAGCCGCATACACACAGCAGAGAACCTCGACGGGCAGAACACATCGTTACGCCCGTCAAGTTTCTCTGCCGGCCGTCAGATTCGGCGACCCGCCCGTCGGGAATGGCAACCAGCCATTCATCCAGGCGGGCCGTCGAGCAAATAGAGAACATGCTCTCTATTTCTGCTCGACGGCATTCCCGACGGGATGCTCGCCGAGAGCGTACACACGGCCGAGGTTGCTTTCTAGTGAGAACCTCGGTCATGTGTACGCCGCCTTAGAGATACATAATAGCCCTGGTTACATATTCACAAAAAAATATACACAGTAAGTAAACACACTTACCTTACATAAAGTCCTTTATTTAAAAAATAAAACGTAGCTTGGGGCGTGGCCAGCTGCCGAGCGGAATGGACGCCTGATCCTTAGCTCTTGGTGCTGAACGGAGTAAACTGCGGGTACAAGCTAGAGATCTGAGCGGCAAACTAAATACACACAGTCCCCGGAGACCAGTGACTCACCCGAACATGTCCCGCAAGAGGAAGGAGTACAGGCAGCCTAAGAAACTGACGGCGTACTTCACACATCCGCCGAGCCTCCGCTCCCAAGATGGCGCCCGCAGCCTGCATAGCGTGGACGGATCCTACACAGATCTCCCGGACGCCGGTCCTCCCGCACTGCTAGCTCCCGGAGGGGGGCCGCAGCCTGATGCTTCCTCCGCAGCATCCTCAACTCAAAATAGCCCAGTTAAATCGAAGATGAGGCTGGAGTCTGTCTCCCATGACACGGAGGTGAGTCCTGTGATAGCTGACAATGCAGCTTCAATTCCCCAACCGTCACCCATAGCAGCTTTCCCTACGTCTAACCAGCCGGTGCTGGACACCACCATGAAGGAGATGTTAATCTCCCTGCAAAACTCACTACATGTTACCATCTCCTCCATGTTTATGAAGTTTTCATCTGAGATGCATTCTATGGGTGATAAAGTCTCACATATTGGCAGTCAAGTGGGGGCAATCACAGATACGGTAAACGATTTGGTAGATGCACATGAACATACTCGTGATGAACACATGTGGATGAGGGCAAAGATGGCGGACCTAGAAGACAGGTCTCGTCGCAATAATGTTAAAATTCGTGGTATACCTGAGAACATCCTGCCGCATGATCTGAATGCATACGCCAGGCACATGATTGCTACCGTCCTCCCTGATCTGTCTCCCATGGAATCAATAATCGACAGAATTCATCGCCTACCGAAACCTCCTCACCTACCTGAAAAAGTTCCCCGTGATGTTTTGTTAAGAATTCATTTCTACCACACGAAAGACCAGCTCCTATTTAAGGCTCGTCAGATGGGACAACTCCCAGCACCCTACTCAAACCTGCAGTTGTTCGCTGATATTTCGCAATATACCCGCCAACTCAGACGCCAGTTGAACACTGTCACAAAACCTCTCAATACTCATAAGATTCCTTACCAATGGGGGTTCCCCACAAAACTCCTGATTACTAAAGATGGAAAGAAGCATGCCATCCGCACGGTTGAGGAGGGGATCCAACTGCTCAAAACTTGGGGCATAGTCCCAGAAATTGAGAATCATCCCCCGGCTCATCATCTCACCATTAACCCTTTGGTGTCCGAGAACTCTAGCTCATTGAACTGAATGCTGCTCTTATAACGCTAGATTCTTATGCATACTCTGGCTCGGTGCTACGCTCGCTGTAGCCAATCCACGGACTCTTTCCCCCAACGTTCTTAGCAGGTTTAGCTTACACCTGCGGTTACTCCCTGACCCCCATCCCTGGTTTGCCTACTCCTAACCCCCTTCCCCTGAATTCCTGGTCAGGAGATTTGTTTTCGTTACCTTTTTTTTTTTTTTTTTTATTAACTATCTCTCTCCATTGCTCTCCTGGGAGCCTATTTCAGAGAACACACAAGGAACTGTTACCGCTTCCCTGCTGCAACTACTCATCGAAACCAACATCATAGTAAGGAGTACGTATTGATCTGGTTCTCATCACCCTCACTCTCAGCCAACTGTAAGTACTTTTAAACACTCATTACAACAAGTCCCACTTTAGGCCACAATGCCAAAATTTTTGTCGTTAAACACCAAAGGCTTAAATCACCCAGCAAAAAGAGCCTCTCTTTGGCGCACGGCCTATGACTCTCACTGCGATGTACTTTGTGCTCAAGAGACGCATTTCAAGTTAGATGAAGAACCTAAATGCTCCAACAAAAATTTCCCCCACATTTTTAAAGCTTCAGGTCCCCAAAAAAAGAATGGGGTGTTGATAGCAATCAGGGACACTGTGTCATTTATCCTTCACAACAGTCTTTTAGACAAAGAGGGAAGATACCTGATCTTGGACTGCACTATGGACAACACTAGGTACACCCTCGTGAACTTGTATGCCCCCAATACCCGACAAATCAAATTTTTACGGAAACTTATGAAGACAATTAACGCCATCAAACAAGGTTCTCTTATCCTCTGTGGTGACTTTAACCTAGTGCCGGACAATTCTATCGACACTTCCTCTCAATCCTGCAGGTATTCTTCTCCAATGGGTACGTTTCTGAGGAACACTGACTTATATGATGTTTGGAGGTGCCACCACTCCACGGAACGTGATTATACGTTCTTTTCACACAGGCATAACTCTTACAGTCGGATCGATTACTTCCTTGTGGACAAATGGCTACTGCCCAACATCTCTAATTCGGAAATCTCCACAATAACGTGGTCGGACCATGCCCCCATTTCTATCTCAGTTGATGCCTGTCCATCCACCAACTTCAAGAAATTATGGAGAGCCAGTGCTTCCATTCTCCAATCTCCCAAATATGCAGATTACCTTCGCGATCAACTAGAAGAATTTTTTACCATCAACAAAGACTCTGTGTTGGATAGTGCTATCCTTTGGAATGCCCATAAGGCATTCATTAGAGGTCTGCTAATTCAAGTGGGAGCTAGGGAGAAGAGGTTGAGGGGGCAGCGTCTAAACTCCCTAATTTTGTCCATAAGGGACTTGGAAAAGAGTAACCAAATTGACCCTAGCCCAAATAATAAAGCAAAACTTGTCATACTAAGACAGGAACTCAGGTCACTCTTACTGGAATCCTTTGAGAAATCTCAAAAGAAATTTAGGGCCCAATATTACATTACAGGCAATAAGGCTGGGAAAGCTATGGCTCTAAAAATTAAAGGGTACCGCACCAAAACGAAAATCCCATATCTCTTTCACCCAACTTCTAATGCCAAGCTGTTTGACCCCCAATCTATTGCCGATGCCTTTGCTCATTACTACAGATCGCTATATAACCTGAAGGATGATGCTTCCACCCCCCAACCCACTGAGGAAAACATAAATTCATTTCTTAATGACATTAATCTGCCTACTCTTTCCCCGGATCAATTACTAGCCCTTAATGCCCCCTTTACATTGACTGAATTATCAAATGTTATATTGAAATTGCCCTCTAACAAATCGCCAGGTCCTGATGGTCTCACAGGAGACTACTATAAACAATTCCAGACAATTCTAATACCCTATTTGGCTAATGTATTTAATGATGCTGCCTCCTCTTCCTCTCTCCCCCCTGAAATGCTCAATGCTCTTATCATTACTCTACCGAAGCCAGGTAAAGAACCTACGTCGCCCCCTAATTTTAGGCCAATTTCTCTACTCAATGTAGACACGAAGATTTACGCAAAATTGCTAGCCACCAGATTGTCCGACATAATGCCTTCTCTGATTCACCAGGACCAGTCTGGTTTCACAGCTGGTCGCCAGACTTTCGACGCCACACGTAGGCTCATAAATATCATTCACAGTGCGGAGGTCTCCGGAACGCCTTCTCTGCTTCTATCCTTAGATGCAGAGAAGGCGTTCGACAGGGTTCATTGGTTGTATCTCCGGTCCGCACTCTGTAAGTTTGGTTTTCAAGGCCGTATTTTATCAGCAATAATGGCCCTTTACTCATCCCCTTCAGCTCAGGTCTACTCTGGTGAAATGCTATCTAAACCTTTCCTCATCTCCAATGGGACCCGACAGGGATGCCCTTTGTCACCCCTCATTTTTAATTTAGTTATGGAGCCCCTCGCTGAACACATTAGGACACATCCACTTATTTCCGGATTTCGCATTGGTAGAGTAGAGCACAAAATAAACTTATTCGCGGACGATGTGATTCTGCTGCTGACTAACCCCATCACTTCCCTGGCTTCGGTACAATCTGTCTTGAGTAGGTTTAGCGCTGTATCTTATTACAAAGCAAATGTTAGCAAGTCACATATCCTAGATCTTGGATTGGATGGTATTACTAGTAATATCCTTAGGAATAATTACTCCTACACTTGGGCTGACTCAGGCATTTCCTATCTGGGCATCACACTTACCAGTTCGGTGAGACAGCTCTTCAACAATAACTATATTGATCTTAAACGTAAACTCAACCATGACCTGTACAACTTAGCCAAACATGAATTTACCTGGTCTGGTAGGCTGGCGGCCTTCAAGATGATGGTCCTGCCCAAATTACTTTACATGTTTCGTACATTGCCCATACCTTTACCAAACTCGTATCTGAAATCCCTGCAATCGATCATTCATAGCTACGTTTGGCAAGGGAAAAGAGCTAGGAGTGGACATGACAAACTCATTAAACATAAACTGGTAGGGGGATCCGGTTATATTGACGTAAAAGATTACTATATCGCCACGATATTGGCACAGCTAAAAGACTGGCTGATCGCAAAACCTTCGTCGTTGTGGAGCCAAATAGAAGCATCTCTGATCCCGGGTGGCAATCTTAAGCACTGGTTGTTTAGTATAGTTGTAAATCCCACCAATCTTAAATTCTTAGCCCCCACGATCCAAGCATCAGTTTCTGCTTGGAGGTCACTGTGTCGCTCGAAATGGCCTCACATTCCCACTAAAGCACTTCCAATTCCACTCGAAACACTATGCCTACTGACACCGGACCTACATATACCCAGGTGGCTATCAAATCGATTCACTTTGACCTCAGAAATACGCGAAAAACTAGCACACAAGTCATTTGCGCAAATACAGGAACTATATCAGGCGCCAACAAAAGATTTTTTGATTTATCATAGAATCTCTCAATGCGTGGCTTCTAGTCCACATTTGGAGGGCACAATTCCTACCGACATTTGGAATTTCTACTTTTCCAATTATCGTAAATGTAAAGGCGTATCCCTAATCTATGCAGCTTTACACGATAAAACAGTGTTTGCTAAGTCTCTGCCCTTTGTGAAATGGGAGGATGACTTACAACAACATCTTACACCCCAACAATGGCAGAGCGCCTTCAAATCCATTTATAAATCCACAAAATGTGCATCACTTTGGGAACTGACACAAAAAATAACCCAGAGGTGGTATCTAACACCCCAGAAGCTAGCTTCATTCAGTCGCAATTACTCTCCTTCTTGTTGGAGGCGTTGTGGGTACAATGGTACCCTACTCCATGTATTCTGGTCATGTCCACACCTGAATAGGCTCTGGTCAGACGTAACTAACCTTTTAGCATGCATTACGCAACTCCATCACGCAATCACGCCTCAATTGGCTGTTTTAAACATTGGAATAGACTTGATTCCACCTATTTTTAGAACGACGACTACCCATGTCCTTTTAGCGACCAGACTACTCATTGCCAGACAATGGAAATCAGAAAAAGTCCCGACCATTAATGAGGTGACTGACTTAGTACAGACTCATTTCTCCTATGAGATCCTAATGGCGACTGATCTACCCTCTCGTCTTAAAACTCTTGCTCGTTGGCTTCCTTGGAAAAATTGGTACTCTACCTATATTAATGATTAATGCTTGATTATTCTGATGTACTCTACCTCTGTGTTCTCCTTTTCACCTGCATTCCCCCCCCCCCCCTTCCCCACCAATGTATAAGAGAGAGATGGAGCGGCCCTGCTTCCCCAGACTCAGATTGACCCCATTGGGGAGTCTGGGGAGGACGGACGGCATCCAGATTTTTTTTTTTGTATAACATATTCAATGATTAATACTGTTTTGTTGGCTGCTAACGGTTTTTTGTTATACTACGTGTCATTTCTGCAGATGGAGAATATTTTCTTTTTCTTTTTTCTTTTGTTCTTTTCTCTTCTATTGTGATCATATGTCACTGATTCTCTCTGAATATGTTTTGCAACTGTATGTTAATTGCAATATATTAATAAACACATTAAAAAAAAAAAAAAAAAAAAATAAAACGTCACACAATGGGAAAAAAATAATATTCAAAAGGTAAGGGTCTGGAATTGATATTTTTTTTTGTTTGTTTTTTGTTTATTTTTTATGTTTCTTGCATAGACTTCCCCCTTACAATCCATACCAGACCCTCATCAAGAATAAGGGTGTGGTATGGATTTTGAAAGCAATCTCCAAACCCTTATTTTACAAACAGCTGGGAAATTTAATTTAACTGTAAATGTTGTTTTTTACTTTATGTCACTTTTGCTTTACTACATTGTACAGATGCATCACTTCAGAAGCAGATTTAATGCATCCTCCATGTTATTTAACCACTTATCTACAGGGCACTTTCACTCCCTTCCTGCCCAGGCCAATTTTCAGCTTTCAGGGCTGTCACACTTTGAGTGACTATTGTGCGGTCATGCTACGCTGTAACCATGTGAAATTTTTAAAATTTTCTTCACGCAAATAGAGCTTTATTTTGGTGTTATTTAATCACTATTGGGATTATTTTTTTCCAAAAAAATACTGAAAATATTTAAAAAAACATTTTTCTTAGTTACTGTTAGCAAATTTTGTAAAGAAGTAATTTTTCTTCTTCACTGATGGGCGCTGATTAGGGATGAGCCGAACAGCCCCGTTCGGTTCACACCAGAACGTTTGAACGGACCGAACGTTCGTGCAAACTTTTAGAACCCCATTGAAGTCTATGGGACTCAAACGTTTGAATTCAAAAGTGCTCATTTTAAAGGCTAATATGCAAGTTATTGTCGTAAAACTGGTTTGAGAACCCAGGTCTTGCCCCAGGAAACATGTATAAATGGAAAAAAAAACGTTTTAAAAAACGGTCTTTTTTTTCTGGAGCAGTGATTTTAATGATGCTTAAAGTGAAAAAAAATAGAAAAATTCCTTTAACCACTTCCCGCACAGTCAATGGTAAATTTATGTCTGGGAAGTGGTTGTACAATCCTGACTGGACGTCCTGCAGGATAATGCCTAGCATGTGCCCGCGGGAGCCCACAGCACGTTGATCGGGGACAGCGTGTGTCCCTTTCATACCGCCATCAGTACCACCACCACCTGTACCGCCATCGGTACCACCACCACACTTACCTCCATCGGTACCACCACCACCCGTACCACCACCATTAGTACCACCACCACCCGTACCACCGCCACCACCACCCATACCGCCATCGGTACCACCACCACCCATACCACCATCGGTACCACCACCACCCATACCGCCATTGGTACCACCACCACCCATACCGCCATTGGAACCACCACACATTAGTGCCACTAATACCTTCATCGGTACCACCACACAGGCTGCCACCACTACCACCAGCAGTACTATTAAGCAGGCCCACCAATAAGTACTGCCATACTGCCATAATGTCCCAAAGGCTTTACACACCCGAGGAGGCATATGCCATTATTTCCACCATGTCGGATGATAACAGCGAGGAGCTCCCATTATCCGATTCGGAATATGAGCAAGTGGAGGATAGTGGCTCAGAGTCAGAGTCGGCGTCCCCGGAGGAAACCGTCCCTCCCAAAAGAATGCGATCGGGACCAAGATCAGTACCAAGATCAGGACCAAGATCAGGACCAAGATCAGGACCATACCCCAGGAAGAGAAGCCCAGTACAAATAATGGAAATACACGCCCAACCCAAAGAATCCTGCCCCAGTCCTACCTTCCTGATGCCCTGGCAAACCCCTTATGGTTGCCTGCCAACTCAGGATCCGCTATAATTCCCCCTTTCACCGCACAGCCAGGTGTACAGCCTGACACTACGGATTTTTCTCAATTTGATTACTTTTGTTTATTTCTCCCAGAAGATTTTATGCAGAATATAGTGGATCAAACCAATATATATGCATTCCAATTTATTGCCGCCAACCCCAATTCTTCCTACGCCCGCATGTTCCAGTGGTGGCGTCTAACATTGGAAGAATTTAAAATGTTTTTGGGCCTTATGTTCAATATGGGGCTTACAAAGAAGAACAAAGGCCATTCATATTGGTCTACACGCCCCATCCAACACATGCCTATATTTTCCGCTGTCACGTCCAGGACAAGATACGACATGATAATGCGTTTTCTCTACTTTAATGACAATTCACAGTGCCCTCCCCGAGATCATCCCCACTATGATAAATTATACAAAATACGCCCCCTAATCAGTGCCTTTTTCCAGCGGTTTGCAGAAGTTTTCATCCCAGACCAAAACATTTGTGTGGACGAGTCCCTCATACATTTCACTGGCCAACTGCACTTCAAGCAGTACATCCCAAACAAGAGAGCCAGATATGGGTTAAAATGGGTTAAATTATGCGATTGAGACACTGAATATGTGTTCACATTCAAGATTAGGGATGAGCCGAACATACCTGCGTTCGGTTCACACCGGAACCGTTGAACAGACCGACCGTTTGCGCGAACATTTAGAACCCCATTGGAGTCTATGGGACTCGAACGTTTGAATTCAAAAACGCTAATTTTAAAGACCAATATTCAAGTTATTGTTGGAAAACGTCTTTGAGAACCCGGGTCTTGCCCCACGGAACATGTATCAATGGAAAAAAGTTAAAAAAACGGTCGTTTTTTCAGGAGCAGAACTTTTTTCCATTGGTACATGTTCCCTCGGGCAAGACCCGGGTTCTCAAAGACATTTTCACAGGCAAGCTATAGACACCCAGCAGGTACAATATTTAAAGGAATTTTATTTTAATTTTTTTAATTTAAGCATCATTAAAATCACTGCTCCTGGAGCAGTGATTTTAATAATGTTTAAATAAAAAAAAATGAAAGATTCCTTTAAATATTGTACCTGCTGGGTGTCTATAGTTTGCCTGTGAAAACGTCTTTGAGAACCCGGGTCAATGGAAAAAAGTTTTAAAAACGGTCGTTTTTTCAGGAGTCCTTTTTAAAACTTTTTTCCATTGATACATGTTTCCCCGAGCAAGACCCGGGTTCTCAAAGAGGTTTTCACAGGCAAACTATAGACACCCAGCAGGTACAATATTTAAAAGGAGTCTTTCATTTTTTTTATTTAAACATTATTAAAATCACTGCTCCAGGAGCAGTGATTTTAATGATGCTTAAATTAAAAAAAATTAAATAAAATTCCTTTAAATATTGTACCTGCTGGGTGTCTATTCGTGTGATAACGTCTTTAAATAGCACAATCACTTGCCTGCCAGTAAATTAGGAAGAACTGATCTATCTAAGCTATACAGTGTATAAATATATGTACAACTCCTAGGGATGTATATATATTCTCTACACACTGTAAATCAAGCTAAACTGACTAGCCTGCCTGCCTGCTCTATATAGCTATATAAAAAAGACAATCTCTCTGTCTCTCTGACTGCTCTCATTAACAAGCCGGAACACACTACACAAGGCCGCCCAGCAGGCGGCCTTATATAGTGTGGGGCATGTGCTAAAGCCCTGAGCCATAATTGGCCAAAGCCACTCAGGCTTTGGCCAATTATGGCTCTTCGATTTTTGCACGCTGTGATTGGCCAAGCGTGCAGGACATACAGCATGCTTGGCCAAACATCAGCGCGCAATGCTGCAGTGAATTATGGTCCGTTTTGCGTCACTCGAATTTTGCGCTGCTTTTGTTCGAATTTCGTCGAACGTACGAACAGACAATGTTCGAATCGAATGCGAAGCTCATCCCTATTCAGGATCTATGAAGGCAAAGACTCCCAGCTCCAGCCCCGTGATTGCCCCACATATATTGGACTCAGTGGGAAAATTGTCTGGGAGTTGGCATACCCCCTGTTCGGAAAAGGCTACCATTTATATGTCGATAATTATTATACCAGCCTGCCCCTTTTTCATCATCTTTACAGCAAGCAAACCCCAGCCTGCAGTACCTTAAAAAAAAACGGAAGGGATTCCCACAAAATTTGTTGACCAAAAAATTGAAATCTGGAGAATCGTCATTCATGAGGAATGAGGAGGTGTTGGCCATGAAGTGTAGGGACAAGAAAGATGTCCACATCCTCTCTACCATCTACAATGACACCATGGTGGAGATCAGTGGCATCACTAGGGTTGGTGTCACCCGGTGCAGTAAAACTCGGTGTCACCCCCCCCCCACCTTTATTAGACCAGCTTAGGGTGGGTGACTCAGCTACTATATATACAAAATTTCATGTCCTGAGCTACTAGCCAGGCCTCAAGGGTTGTCCCACCCAACCCCCGCCCCTAATTCCGCTTCTAAACACGCACTCATAAACTGTCATGAAATTACACTTAAATGTTTTATGCAGAATTAAGCAACTTTATCCGTGTCCACCAATGCAGCCTGACCGTGTCCACCAATGCAGCCTGCCTGCGTCCACCAATGCAGCCTGACCAATGCACACCAATGCAGCCTCACCCGTGTCGATAATGCAGCCTGACCAATGCACACCAATGCAGCCTGACCAATGCAGTCTGTGACTAGCAGTACCCCCCAGTCATAAGACCAGCTCAGGGTGGGCAGCTCAGCTAATATATATATATATATATATATATATATATATATATATATATATGAGAGAGAGAGAGAGAGAAAGAGAGAGAATACAGCTGTGTCCAAAACCCCCACCCACCCCTGCAGTCATCAGATCAGCTCAGCTACTATTATATATAATAATATATGACAAAAACTGTGTCCAGCAGTACACTACACCCCCCCATATATATACTGTAGATATCTATCTATCTATCTCTATATATAAATATATATATATATATCTATCTATATATATCTATATATATATATATATATATATATATATATATATATAGATAGATAGATATCTATCTATATATATATATATATAGATAGATATACACAGCTGTGTCCAGCAGCAGCAGAGCCACCCCCCCCCACCACCCCCCCCCCCCGGTTGAGCTGTAACTCTATGCCAACAGCTCACCTCAGCACCTCGGGCGGTTGCAATCTGACACCCCCACTCATTACCACTCAGTTTCTGCGACGTCTGCGTCCTCTCCAGCTGCCACATAGAGTAGTACCAGTGTAAAGCGGTAGCCGTGCCGCTTGGGTGGAGAATAGGTAGTTGCTCAGCAGAGCAGTAGTGCAAGAGGAGGAGGAGGTGCGGCCGCGGCGGCGCAGCTGGCGCCGAAAGTGTTTCGGCAAAAAAAAAAAAAAAAGCTAAAAAGGAGACCAGGCCAGGACTACACTTGACACTTGGGACAGTGTCACCCCTCCGATGGGTGTCACCCGGGTGTGGGCCGCACCCCCCTAGTGACGCCTCTGGTGGAGATCCAAAGACGACGCGGCCCTATTGCAAAGCCCGAATGTGTTCACGATTACAATTTGTACATGGGGGGTGGATTTAAACGACCAGATGCTACAGCCCTACTTATAAACAAGAAAGTCCTATTATTGGCACAAAAATGTTGCGTTTCACTTGTTTCACATGGCCCTTTTTAATTAGTTTGTCTGCTACCAAAAAAACAATCAGCCAACTCAAAACCCACAAATCTCCTACCTCAGATATATCAAAGATATCATTGAAGCCCTCATTTACCAACAAGATCCCGTCCCAGGAAGCATTCGTCTTGACGAGCGACACTTTCCCTTTAACATCCCCCCCACAGAATTTGAAAGAAAAAAATTACATAGCACCTTTGGTCATTGCAAGGAGGAATAGTGCTCCACCATTGGTATTGGTGGGTGGAATACTGCCAAGTGTTGGTATGAGTGGGAGGAATAGTGTCCCATTATTGGGGTCAGTGGAAGAAAAAGTGCCCCATCATTGTGTCAGTGGAAGGAAAAGTGTCCATCGGTGTGAGTGGGAGGAAAAGTGCCTCATTGTTGGTGTCAGTAGGGGGGGACAAGTGTATTGCATCAGTAGAAGGAATAGTGCCCAAAGGGCCGGATAAAGGCAGGTAAAGGGCCGCCCGCATCTGGCCTGTGGGCAAACTTTGGAGACCACCTACAGCACTAGTAATATAGAACAGTCTTGGTGATCTAAAGAAAATCATATCTTAATATGGACCCAAGGTGCACCCAACCAAGGATGGCTTACCTATTACATTTCAGAGCTTATCAAAAATATGGTATAACGGGGACGTGGCTTGCGCGCGAGCGAGATGG
The DNA here is from genome assembly GCA_029574335.1 of Rana kukunoris. Classification (NCBI taxonomy): domain Eukaryota; kingdom Metazoa; phylum Chordata; class Amphibia; order Anura; family Ranidae; genus Rana; species Rana kukunoris. Next base: position 30,546 of record JAJQKJ010000280.1, read on the forward strand.
CTGCATAGAACCAGAGCTCCTGCCAGCCGGTATCGAAGCGACGACCAACAGGCAGGTTACCCGGCCCATCGACAGACCAGACCGCCGCTCGATCTTCCCAGGATCACGGACAAAAGATGTCCCGCAAGCGGAAGGAGGATCGCTATATCCAAAGGCTTACAGCCTTCTCCTTCCAACCGGCGCGACGAGGCCTTGCTCAAAATGGCGCCGACGGAGCCACAATGCGGCAGCCTGCGGCCTACACAGATCTCCCCGATGACGCTCCGGGAGGCTCTGAAAGGGGTCTGTCCTCCTCTCCCTCCGCCGGCAACCCGCCGCTATCTCCAGGCACCCGGAGCCCCGCGAAAGCGCGGATGCGCTTGGACACTGAACAGGCCGGAACCATGAGTAACTCTCTACATAATGCAGATGCCATATCCTCCCTGCAATCCTCCATTGCGGCCTTCCCTACATCCGGTCAGCCTGTCCTAGATACGACAATGAAGGATATGCTAGTCCTTCTACAGTCTTCCCTAATGTCCAATCTGATAAATTTCTCACCGCTCCAGGTGAGCCCCATGTGCAATCAAGGGTTGTTGAGCCACCAAGGTGCTGGCAATGCTAATGATAGCAAATTGAAGGACGAAAACTGGACAGCCGCACAGCCATGACTAAGCACTGATTGTAAGTGCGAAACGCGTCGGCCATACTGTATTTTGTTGGTTGCAGTGACTGTGTGTACAGTTGAAAAATAAAAGACAACTTATTTTTGAGTGATTTCGGAGTGCGGCTGTCCAGTTTTCGTCCTTCAATTTGCTAATGTCCAATCTGTCCTCTCTAATTCAGAAGTTCTCATCTGACATGCAGCATATGGGGGACAGGGTGTCTTATATGGAGGAGAAAATGGAGGAGTGCACAGACATGTGAATGACCTAGTGGATGCTAGTGAGACTCAGAGAGAGGACACAGACTGGATCAAAACAAAATTAGCAGACCTCGAGGACAGATCAAGGCGCAATAACATTAAAAATATGGTATAACCTTTATCAATTGCCTGCAATGTAGGATTTTTAATTTAAAAATATAGTAAACCATTGCAATAATACAATACAAAATACAATATAAACTAGAAAGGTGTTCTAATGTAAACTATAACAAAAAATGAAAGGATTTGTTTGCATCACTTATGGTTGGTGATTTACTACTTATTATTGTTTCCAGCCACCAGCAATGGAAAGTCTTGAAGAGACATGTATTAAAGCTTACCCACTTGTAGTAATTAGACATGTGCATGACAAAAAATGTGTTTTGCTTCGTTTTGTTTAGATTTGTTAATCTAGTTAATACATTTTCGTTAAATTTGGTTGATTTGTTCAATTTGTAATTGGAGATTTTCCTAGCTTGTGACGGAAAATATTAGTTATATGAAGACAGGAGGCGAGTATCTTGCATTAACTTTCTTTTATTAATGCTCATAGCAGAATTCCAGAATTCAATACTTTTAAAATGACAAAGAAAAAAAAGCTCTGTACTACAAATCCCAGAATCCTTAGGGTCAGTAAACCCCTCCCACATGAGACCCTATATATGTCCTGCTTGTGAGTGGAACTTCCTCTTTCTGAATGCGAATACCAAGTATAACTCCAACTGCTGGAACAAAGTCAAAACTTCTGCATCGGCAGGTAGTCGGAAGAACTCCTAGGCACAGAGATCGTGGTCCCCGTAGAACAAACCCGTCCGGGCTTGCGAACCTTGGCTTAGAGCCTTGTAACCTACGATTCTTCAACTGAACACGTTCCAACTGGAGGCATAACGAAACTTCGACCCAACGGGGTCCGGAGGTGACTTGTCAAACATCAACGAAGACCAGGAGTGAGGCTTCAATATCCTGAAAAGGCAAAGAATATGCATGATAGGGTGGGTCGGGTGGGAAGATACTCGCCTCCTGTCTTCATATAACTAATATTTACCATCACAAGCTAGGAAAATCTCCAATTATATTTCAGACAGGAGGCTCATATCTTGCATGTTTAAAGCAATATTCATACATCATATAACGACAAACCCAGCATGTACCACAAACATGTATGCATATAATACATATATATATATATATATATATATATATATATATATATATATATGTCCAAGTTCCCAGGTCAGTCAGAATAAGACATATACCAAACGGAATACCGTGGTCAGGAGGTCAAAACAGATAGAGAGACGTGGTTCTCCGGTCTGAAGTAAAACTCGCGAAAGGTCGATTCAGATGACCAGTCAGCTGCCAATAGAAGGTCTGATAGAGAGCCCCCTGTGGAAACCACCTTAGTGGCCATCGCCCCCCTGGTCGATTGTGCGCCGAATAGGGATACATCGACCCCCGCCATTTCCATGATCGAACGTACCCACCTAGCCAAAGTGGCAGAAGTCACTGGGTGGTGTGGGTGCACGTATGAGATTAGCAACTGTGAAAAGTTTGAAGGGCGTAAAGGTGCCTTGTGAGTTTCGTATGCCTGTAGGCATCGAACGACACATAAACGTGGATGGGCCGGAAAAAATGGGTAGAAAACCGAGTGCAAATGGGTTTTGGTCCTGCGTACCACGGAGAACCTCACCCCTTCCGGTGAGAATTGTCGCCTGGAAACATCCAGGGCTCTCACATCTGAGATACGTTTTATAGAGACTAGGCATAAGAGCGTGGTAATCTTTAAGGATAACAGCTTTAAAGGAAGGAGGTCGTTGTCCTCCCATGAAGAGAACAATCTGAGGACCTTGGAGACGTCCCAAGTTGAGGAGTAACGGGGACGAGGAGGCCAGTTGAATCTTGCACCGCGCAGGAGGCGACATACCAAAGGATGTTTCCCTACGGGAAGGGAATCGACCGGGCAGTGATATGCCGAGATAGCGGATCTGTAGACATTAAGGGAGCTATATGCTTTGCCCGAAACGTATGATTCCGCTAAGTAGTTTACGACCGTGGGGACAGGAGCCTGAATGGGATCAATTTGTCGTTGATCACACCAACGAACCCACAACCCCCAGGCAGATCGATAAGCCGATCTAGTCCCAGGGGCCCAGGCCAAAGCGAGGAGGTCTCTAGCTGATTCTGAAAGCTCAGTACTAGGTTCTGGCACCCCGAGACTAGCCAAGCGAGGAGGGGTAGGTTGCCGTCCAGCAGTAAAGGATGTGGACCCTTGGTAGAATTGGTCAGGAGGTGAGTCGAGTGGGGAAGGAGTCTGGGGTAGTCGATCGACATCCCCAAGGTCAGAGGGAACCATGGTTGGGTTGGCCACCAAGGAGTGATAAAGACCACCGTCGTTCTCAGGTTGGTTACGTGAAGAAGTAGTCTGGTGATCGTTGAGAAGGTGGGAAAAAGCGTAATGTAAGCCGTCTGGCCACCATTGAAGAAAAGCGTCTACCGCTACTGCTTCCGGATCCGGTCTCCAACTGTAGAAATTCGGCAGTTGACGATTGAGTCGGGAAGCGAAAAGGTCCGTATGCAATGGACCCCAAATGTCGTCCATTGCCAGGAACACTGATCTGTCCAAGGTCCAGTCGCTGGAATCGGACAGGTGTCGGGAGTTCCAATCTGCCACCCAATTGGACACTCCCGGGATATATTCCGCTACGGGGATAATGGTGCGTGAGAGACAGAAGTTCCAAAGGTCGGAAGCAATGTCCGCCAATTGTTTGGACTTTGTGCCCCCTAAGCGATTGATATACTGCACTGCCGCTACGTTGTCCAAGCGTAAGAGTGCGCAACAGTCGGACTTCTGTGAGAGAAAGCTCTTGACGGCGAAAAGTGCCGCCAGAAGTTCCAAGGCGTTGATATGGAGGGAAGACTCTTCTACGGACCACGTCCCTCCGGTGGAGTGCGGGCCGCAACGAGCTCCCCAGCCTAGGCGACTCGCATCTGATTCCAAGATTACGTCTGGCCGAGGGCTGAAAATAGTTTTGCCATTCCATTCTAGGGCGTAATGAAGCCACCATCGGAGTTCCTCTTCTGAATCCGGACAAAGACTGATTTTGTCCGAGTAGCGAAGACCCTGACGTAAGTGTAGGGTTCTTAGGCGTTGGAGGGCTCGGTAGTGTAGAGGCGCAGGGAAAATAGCCTGAATGGATGCCGATAATAGTCTGACTATGCGTGACAGAAGTCTGAGTGATATTTGCCGTTTGCGCAAAACCGCTCTGATTTCCTTCCGGATCAAGGCCATTTTGTGTTGGGGTAAGCGTAAAACCGCTTGTCTGGTGTCCACTGAAAAACCCAAGAACTCCATTTCTCGGGCTGGAGAGAGCATGGATTTCTTGTGGTTGATGAGAAAACCTAGGCCCTCCATGAGTAACAACGCCCAACGTTTGTGTAGTTCGGCTTGGGATCTCGAGCGAGCCAGAATGAGGAGGTCGTCTAGATAGATTATCAGACGTACTCCCCTGCGACGCAACATGGCGATTACCGGTTTCATTATTTTGGTAAAGCACCAAGGAGCCGATGACAGGCCGAAGGGAAGGCAAGTAAACTGCCACGTATGGCCCTGCCATCGGAATCTCAGATACTTCTGGGAGGATTGGTGCATTGGTATCGTTAGATAGGCATCTTTTAGGTCTATCTTACCAACCAATCTCCCCGAATTAGAAGATCCCTTAACATGTGGATACCTTCCATCTTGAAGTGATGATAAACCACGTACTGGTTCAAGTTTTTGAGATTATCACTGGACGGAAGCCTCCATCTTTTTTCCGTACCAGGAAGAGGTTGTTTATAAGCCCCGGTGATAGGGGGTCTACCTCTATGACCGCATGCTTCGAGATGAGTTCCCGTAACTCTATATCTATGAGACGTGCGCTCTGTTCTGAGAAGTGAATGGGATGCGGGGTCACCGTCATGATCGGTTGTGTCAAGAAATCTATGTGATAACCCTGTATTGCGGACAGAATCCAATCGTCTGCCGTAATCGTGTACCAGGCATGGGTAAAATGTCTCAGTCTGCCCCCGACCGGTATGTGAATATGGTGTGAAACACTCACCGATAGAAGGTTGGGATCTTGGGAAGCCTCTGCTGCCTCGACCCCTCCATGGGCGTCCTCTAGGAGGGAAGAAGGGGGCTGGTTGTGCCATTGGAGCTGAGTACTGCTGTTGCGTAGGTGTGAAGGCCTGAGTGGGTACCCTTGAATAGGCCCTATAATAGTTGGCACGGCCGGCAGAACGGCCTCTACCTCTGCCGGCCCTGGCAAAAACCCGGGAACCAGAACCTGACTTTTTCAGGGAAGATTGGGCTTTGTCCAGGCTGTTGAACAGACCCACGAACTTATTTATGTTTTTCATTAGGTCCTCTCCGAAGAGGAGGCCCTCGGCAGAGGGACCTGGCTCAGATTCCGCCAGGTGGGAGAGTTGTGGATCGAGCTTCATCAGAATGGACCTGCGCCATTCAATGGCGCATGTCGTGTTGGCCGAGCCTAATAGGCATATGGCCCGTTGAGCCCAGCCTCGTAGCTGTAGCAAATCCACCGGTTCGTCAGTGGTGGCCGCCTGTTCGGACAAATTTAAAATCTTGGTTAGGGGTCCCAGAGGGTCTAAGACACAATCCTGGATCGACTTAAAAGAGCGCTCAATGCCCTTTTTTGCATATTTGCCCGTTTTAGTCAGGTATTTAAGAATTATCGGGTCAATCTCTGGCGTGACAGCCACCTTATGGGGAACGAAAGGCCTGGGGCATTCTGCCCTCAGTTTGTTCCGGTTTGTTCTATCTAGGGTCCTTCGGACCCAGTGCTCAACATATTGTGACACTTGCGGGAGTGGGGCCCAGTCCCCGGACTTGGGATGAGTAATATGCTCGGGGTTAAAAAATGGCTCCCCTAGAGAGTCTAATATAATCTCAGACGGCAAGTCTGAGTTGGTTCCGTTCTCATGAACCATATGCCCAGCATCCTCTAATTCCGCGTCGGAATCATCTGATGTAAGGATCAGAGATCCGTCGGGTGAATCCTCATCTGAGTCCTCGTTAAACAAGTCCGGTTTAACCCGGCGGGCAGAATTTTTTTTATTAGGGATCTCCTTGTTTGTCAAGGGTCGTTCACGGTTTGGATGACTGGGTTGGCAGGCCGAGGAGGGTCCTGCCTCAAGCATGAGTTTTACTTCCCCTGCCGGGGAGTCGGTATGGGTAGATAAGTGTTTTCTCTTGCACGAGACTTTACCCATTTTCACCGCCTCATATTGAGGCAAGGGATTGTATAAAGTTGGAGCTAGGGCTGCTTGAATAGAAGTGCTAATTAGCTTATGAATTTGGGCAGCTGTGAGCATTTGCGGAGTCTCCGGGGGGTTCCCCAGTTCTGCCCCATTTTTAGTTTGGATGCTAGATCCTTCTGCCATTGTGCTCCAATTAATCGTTTGTTTGCTAACAGGCAACAAACAGACCACCTAATACAGTGCTCCGTTTTGTGAGGGTTGCCTGAGAAGAGAATATATGTAATAGGAATCCCTATTTCAGTCCCTCTAGCGCAGCCGTTTCCATAACAAACGGCTGCGCTCCGTCTTCACATACCTCCGCGTCACTTCCTGTGCGCGGAGTTTGCGTTCCAGCTTGGAACGCGGAAGTGCGCCGAGCACACTTTCCTTTTGCCCGCGAGTTCCGGGTATTTAAACCTCCGGAGATGACGGCTGGGTGTTCTGTTATTGTGCACAGACACCCACCGTCCTGCTGCACCCCAGAAAACACCCAAGAGGAGTCCTCAGACGGACGTTACCCCCTGAGTACCTACACCCAGGCCAAGGCTGGATCAACGCAGGCTGCATAGCCCAGGCTTCCTGCTCTCCCTACCACCAACCCTGCAAGTCCTCGAGCACCTCCCTTGGATGAAGACTGCTATCTGCTCTTCCCCCAGAAATACCCACAGATGACTGCCTAACCGCAAGTACTTCTCTCCTGATGGACTTCCATTCATAAGTATAGCTTTATGATTTCCAGCCCATACCTCCTCAGTTCACTAACCTGTGTCATACTAGTATCTCTTCAAACTGTTTCTAGGCTAATGTGCTGCAACATTATACCATAGTAATTTCCGTTTATTAACTCTGTCCAACCCTGCAATATCTAGATCTGTGCATGGCGGAGACTTCCTTGATTTTGTATGTGTCTGAAATTAATACTTTAAACTCCAGCTTATGACTTAATAGGCTAGGCCTTTACCAGACCGCAGATTCTGTACGCAGTGGGCATGATGATTTAACCCTAAACTTTCTGTGAATCTGAGAGTGAACTAGTGGTCATATCTGAGTTACCGCTGCAGCCATACGGGGAAATTAGTTATGTGCTAGAGTAGTTCGGTCTGATATTACAATATATATATATATATAGATGGGATTGCTACAGGGGTGATCCAACCTACTACAATGCTCCAGGCAAGTCTATCTAATACCGGCAGCAGCAGCAGCAAGTACTGTCTCCCTCCCAGACAACCGTCGAGTGTGCGGTGGGGAGGGCGGTGATCAAATCCGGCGCTCAGTCGCGTCGTTGTGACATCACCGGCTGCGCCGCGATTGGCCGGAGTAAGAGAGGTGTGGCCGGAGGGAGAGCGCCGTACGATCGGCACGCCCCCTCCCTCGCCGAGGGCGCGAATTGCCCTGAGGTAAGAAAGATGGCGCTAGTTAAGCCGCGTCAACGAGTCGGAGGGGAAGGGAAAAATGACACAGGGGAGGTGTGTGACACTGGACAGGGAAAACAAAAGAAACGGCGCGCAAATCTTGCGCGGGTACCGCAAATAAACACACAGAATGTCCCCTGAGCACACAAACAAAAAACGCCACACAACACAGAAAACGTATCTGATCGCTATGAGCAGAAAGAAAGAGGCAGTTCCACTCACAAGCAGGACATATATAGGGTCTCATGTGGGAGGGGTTTACTGACCCTAAGGATTCTGGGATTTGTAGTACAGAGCTTTTTTTTCTTTGTCATTTTAAAAGTATTGAATTCTGAAATTCTGCTATGAGCATTAATAAAAGAAAGTTAATGCAAGATATGAGCCTCCTGTCTGAAATATAATCGGGATTCGTATTCGGAATTCACTTTATGTCTTCTTTGGAATTTACAGATTTTTTCAATTCTAAACATTTCAAATCAATACATTTTGAATTGGTCGAATCGAAAATGTTATACATTTTTTTATTCAAATGCAGCAAAGTGAACAAACAAAAGAATCTTCATTAAATGATTACAATAACTCTTTAACTCTTTGGCTTAACATAAAAAGGCATTATTTTGAAATGGTACTAATAACACACACATTCTTTGATTTCAGAAATATAGTTACAATTCGAATTTAAAAAGGAATTTGATGTAAAATTCAATTTGAATTTCAATTCGAATTTCAGAAATTCGGGCAAATTGTGTTTCGTTATTCGGAGCATTCAGTAAACTTTGGTTTTTACTGTAATTTGGGTGTTGGAATACATCCGAATCTCCGAATTGTGAAAAATGTGGCCGAATATTAATTCAGAATGAAACGAACCACACATGTTTAGTAGTATTCAAAGAAGGTTATGTATCAAAAGGTATGAGCCAAGAACTGTCATTCTGCAGCCACGACAGTCCTGTCCTGGAAAATGATAGCTGCAATCATGGAGACCCCTTAATCCATGCATCCTGCCCCTAACCTATATGCAGGGCACCGGATGCATGGACTACAATGTTTTTTTTTTTTTTTTAAGCACGTGATTAGAGTCAGAGGCTTCAAAAAGGGTGGGTTCCGAGCACAGAGCACTGTGTCCCGAGCCCACCCACTTGTGTGACAATTCCCGATTCTTCCCGATTCTCCTCCTGACCAATCAGGAAGTAGGTCTTGATACCCAACTGGCCAAGAGGAAAAGCGAATGTTCTGGCTGTCGAGGAGGTAGCCGATGAGGGGATGCAGGGGAATCTGCTGAGGAGGAGGAAACACAGAAAGGACCTGAATAGGAGCACCAGCCACCACTAATGGAGATATGTGAATAACCACACTAATCAGTTAGTGCTGACACATATACATACAAATCCATAATTACTTCACACTAATAGCATATTACCTTGATTACTATTCACAATCAGTAAGATTAAGAGGCTTCAGTTCAAACAAGGTAAATTTGTTTTAAAATGCAAAAATGTAATTGTAGTTCACTCATTACAAACATTTTCGATGTACATATAGTTACATTTTAAAGCTGATAACTCTGTGTGGTAATCTATATGTACGGTACAGTATATACATAATTTGGCAATAAAATTTCTTATTATCAATCCTTAAAAAATGCTTATGTCTCTAAAGCCACAGAATTGTTTTCTGTGAGAATCACCAAGGTTTATTAATTTTTGCTTCATTGGATACAATAACTGATGTAGCAATGGAAATATCAATAATGAGATTTACAAAAGGACTGGACAATTTGTGTGCTATATCCACAGTTATAATTACTAGACATGTGCACACTGAAATATTTTGTTGTGGAATTTGGGTTTTGTCCGAAAAATACATTTATTTAGTTACTCCTGAAATTCGTTTTTATTTATTTTGTTTAGTTAAAAAATGCATTTGTGCAAAAATCTGAATTTATTAAGGTTAAATCTGTCAATTGAAGGCCTATGGTGTCTGTTCTAAGAAGATTTGACGAAACAGCTAAACTGTACGACGCCGCGATCATACATTTTCAGCTAAATGCTCCACCCACAAGCTATAGTGGAATTCTAATTTCATCAAATCTTCATGTCTCTATAATGTTGAATCTTTTCTCTCTGTCAGTGTCATTGTCATGTCGAATCTATTTATCTACTGTATGTCGAACTGTTGTCGCAGCGATACAAAAATGTAATGGATACGAAAATAAAGCATTTTTTATTTTGGATCTTTCGGATTCTGCACGCTCATTATCGTTTTGTTAAAACAAATATGAAAATCACGAAAAACCAGACGAAAATGCATTCGGACAATAAAAAATGCACATGTCTAATAATTATTTAAAGATTCACTGGCTTAAAACATACCATTGGAAATCTACTTCAGTTCCGACTCCTGGATCACTCATGGTGATGTCAAAAATAGAAGAACAATAACTGTGAAGAAGTATTGAGGGTCGGACTATCGAGGCCAAGGAAGTAGTATAAAAATATAATTTTAATATAATTATAAAAATAAAACAAATAGGACATGTATATAAAAAAAGAAATGATACATATATACAGGTGAACCACTCTATACACAAAAACCCAAAGTCGCCGACGCGCGTTTCGCCGTGAGGCTTCTTCAGGGCAGATGTTTGAGGATTTTTGTAGAGAGATGTGTAACAATAGTTGTATGGCCGATGACTCTACAACCAATGCAAGGCAGGGCACACACCGCGATCAAATATTCGATAGTATATAATATACTGGGTTCAAGAAGGTCTTCAGAGCTTCATCTAGATCTGTTCCTTGACAGTAAAGGCAAAAATAGGGGTGTTTCCAACATTCAAAAGGAAAATTATAATGTGATGCTGTTAGCAGCCTTCATTCCTTGATAGGAGACCATAGGGCCAACTGGGACACGAAGCCAAAAATTGTTGTATTGGGCTTCAAATACACGAGGGGTATCGGACCACCAGTCAGTAGAGATTTTTAGGCTTCTATATATGAGCCCGCCGATCAGGGGGTTGACTTGTACAGGCGTCCGTGTCCCAGGGTGTACATCTGTGTCCGATACCCCTCGTGTATTTGAAGCCCAATACAACAATTTTTGGCTTCGTGTCCCAGTTGGCCCTATGGTCTCCTATCAAGGAATGAAGGCTGCTAACAGCATCACATTATAATTTTCCTTTTGAATGTTGGAAACACCCCTATTTTTGACTTTATAGGGGTGGTTCACCTGTATATATGTATCATTTCTTTTTTTATATACATGTCCTATACATGTCCTATTTGTTTTATTTTTATAATTATATTAAAATTATATTTTTATACTACTTCCTTGGCCTCGATAGTCTGACCCTCAATACTTCTTCACAGTTATTGTTCTTCTATTTTTGACTCCTTATACGGATGTGGCCCATGTGAGTGCAATCCCCTTGTTTTTTCTTATCCCGTCTATCTTCCCAGTCCATTCCTCCCTTCCCCTTATCATTCTCATTTTTACATTGATACTCATGGTGATGTGTTATTTAGGCCCGTAGACAATCAAATTCATATTATCCATTATCTTATCAAGGATTAAATTCTGTAATGGGATAGAACTGTATATATTTAGTTTATACCGTTTTGCACTAAAAGAAAAATGTCATTGTACCAAAATCTTAATACAATTGTATATATGTTTTCTATATATCTTTTAACCCCTTAACGCCTGTCGCATGTAGATATACGTCTACACAAGGGCACGTTATGGCAGATGGACGTATATATACGTCCCTGCCTTTGCGCGGGTCGGGGGTCCGATCGGGGCCCCCCGCTACATGCCCACGGGGAGCGAGCCGGGATGAGGGCGCGGCTATTCGTTTCTAGCTGCCCGCTTCGCGATCGCTCCCCGGAGCTGAAGAACGGGGAGAGCCGTATGTAAACACGGCTTCCCCGTGCTTCACTGTGGCGTCTGCATCGATCGAGTGATCCTTTTATAGGGAGACTCGATCGATGACGTCAGACCTACAGCCACACCCCCCTTCAGTTGTAAACACACGCAGGGAACACACAAAACCTACAGCGCCCCCTGTGGTTAACTCCCAAACTGCAACTGTCATTTTTGCTGTGAAAATGACAATGGTCCCAAAAATGTGTCAAAATTGTCCGAAGTGTCCGCCATAATGTCGCACTCACGCAAACCAATCGATAAACGCTTATTGCGATTTTTTTTTACCAAACATAGGTAAAAGAATACGTATCGGCCTAGACTGAGAAAAAAATAAATTATACATGTTTTTGGGGGATATTTATTATAGCAAAAAAGTAAAAAATATTGCATTTTTTTCAAAATTGTTGCTCTTTTTTTGTTTATAGCGCAACAAATAAAAACCGCAGAGGTGATCAAATACCACCAAAAGAAAGCTCTATTTGTGGGGAAAAAAAGGACACCAATTTTTTTTGAGAGCCACGTCGCACGACCACGCAATTGTATGTTAAAGCGTGCCGAATTGTAAAAACGCCTTTACCTTTAAAAAAAGTTTGTAAACAAAAAAAGATAATCTGCAAATATTTTGATGTATGGAATTGATCAAGTTGGGTTTAGCAGCAATGATCAGCAACAAACAACAATTTCCCATAGGATTGTAAAAAGTTAAACTTTATGGATATTAGTCTTTTTACAGTTTGCTAATGCATTACTATTGTTTAGCGCTATATTTGAGATTCTATTAGAAATTGTTTTCTGAACTGGATGTTTTCCTTTATGGTTGTTTTTGATCTGCTTGTTGTTTGTTATTTTCATATGAACAGGACTGGGTTATAGAAGGTCATAGAAAACATTGAAAAGCAGGAGAAAGCACAAGCAGACGAGGACTGCTCTTGTATCTATGTTGTATCCACATCCCTTGTTAAGAACACAGCTAGAAGTGGAGACGAGCCAGGGAGAGCATAACAGAGGACTGCAACCGCGCTAATGGGTGATAGGCAGAGAGGAGCATATATAGAGTAAAGAGCTAGTATGTAGGCAGAGAGACTGAGAAGATGAAATAAGCTGACTTGTATGCTAAGGAGGGCTTGGGAGGAATTAACCACTTCAGGTCCGCGTTATTGTCGAAAGACGTCAACAGCGCGGACCTGAGGCACCGGGATCAGGTCTTTGGCCATCAATGTTTTTGTAATCCCCCGCGCGCGCCACTGGGTGGCACGCAGCCGGGAAAAACAGTGCCGTCGCATCGCCGAGGATTCGATGCGTGTACCCGGCGGCCGCAGTTTCCGTCAGGTACACGCGATCGGCGGTGACAGAGCAGGGACGTGGAGCTCTGTGTGTAAACACAGAGCTCCACGTCCTGTCAGGGAGAGAGGAGACCCATCTGTGTCTCTTGTGCATAGGGACACAGCATCGGTCACCTCCCCCAGTCACACCCCTCCCCCCACACAGTTAGAACACACCCAGGATATACATTTAACCCCTTCCTCACCCCCTAGTGTTAACCCCTTCAATGCCAGTCACATTTATACAGTAATTAGTGCATATTTATAGCACTGTTCGCTGTATAAATGTGAATGGCGCCAAAAATGTGTCAAAAGTGTCCGATGTGTCCGCCGTAATGTCGCAGTCCCAATAAAAATCGCATATCGCCACCATTACTAGTAAAAAAAAATATTAAAAAAAAATCATAATTCTGTCCCCTATTTTGTAGACGCTATAACTTTTGTGCAAAGCAGTCGCTTATTGCGATTTTTTTTTTTACAAAAATACGTAGAAGAATACGTATCGGCCTTCACTGAGAAAAAAAAATGTTTAAAAAAAAATGGGATATTTATTATAGCAACAAGTAAAAAATATATATATATTTTTAAATTGTCGCTATTTTTTTGTTTATAACGCAAAAAATAAAAACCGCACAGGCAAACAAATAACACCAAAAGAAAGCTCTATTTGTGGGGAAAAAAGGAATTTTGTTTTGGAGCCACGTCGCACTACCGCACAAATGTCAGTTAAAGTGACGCAGTGCAGGAAGCTGAAATTTCGCCTGGGCACGAAGGGGGTTTATGTGCCCAGTAAGCAAGTAGTTAATAGTTTGTTCCTGGAAAGCATGGTGTCCCGGAAAAGTCTGCGATACTTAAAGGAAATATGTATTAGGAAAAATATGTAATCTGTTGAAAGACAGAAAGTGAGAAACCTCTGGTTACACAACAAGTGAAAAACAGGTAAAACTCGAAAAATGTTAATGTTGTGCAAAAGTTAATTTATTTCACTAATACAACTTAAAAGGTGAAACTAATATATAAGATAGACTCATTGCATGCAAAGCAAGATAGTTCAAGCTGTGATTTGTCATAATTGTGATGATTATGGCTTACAGCTCATGAAAACCCCAAATCCACAATCTCAGAAAATTTGAATATTATATGCAGTTAATAAAACAAGGATTGTACATAGAACAATATCGGACCTCTGAAAAGTATAAGCATGCATATCTTGTACTCAGTACTTGGTTTGGGTCCCTTTTGCATCAATTACTGCCTCAGTACCGTGTGGCATGGAAACTATTAGCCTGAGGCACTGCTGAGGTGTTATGGAAGACCAGGATGCTTCAATAGCGGCCTTCAGCTCTTTTACATTGTTCGGTCTCATGTCTCTCATCTTTCTCTAGGGAAAGCCCCATAGATTCTCTATGGGGTTCAGGTCAGGCGAGTTTGCTGGCCAATCAAGCACAGTAATCTCATGGTCATTGAACCAGGTTTTGGTGCTTTTGGCAGTGTGGGCAGATGCCAAGTCCTGCTGGAAAATGAAGTCAGCATCCCCATAGAGCTTGTCTGCGAAAGGAAGCATGAAGTGCTCCAAAATCTTCTGGTAGATGGCTGCATTGACCGTGGACCTAATGAAGCACAGTGGACCAACACTAGCAGATGACATGGCTCCCCAAATCAACACAGACTGTGGAAACTTCACACTGGACTTCAAGCATCTTGCAGTGTGTGCCTCTCCATTCTTCATCCATACTCCAGCTCCTTGGTTTCCAAATGAGATGCAAATATATATATACGTGTATATATAACACACCTTTTTTTAATTTTTTTAGATTTTACGACACAAGCACTTTAGAGACATGGGAGTTTAATTTCTAGATTTACTCCCAAGAGGCATGGAAAATGGTCAATGATCAGTTCACACATACGGGGGTGGTCCTGGGGCTGCATGCACAGTCCCTCTAATTAGAGTCCTTTATTGGGCTAAAGTTTAATATACTTTAGCTAACAATGTTTTTTTTTTTTCTTACCTTTCCCCCTCTTCACTTTCAATCGACATACTGTGTATAGGCACTTGGGCACTTTATAGAGTGGGTAACTTTATATTTAGATATGAATATAAGAGGCATGCCCAAAGGGTCTGGTCCACATATACGGGGGAGTGCATTTTTTTTTCTTCTTTCTCTTTTTCCCTCTTCCTCTCCCCAATCCCCCCTTTTTTCCTATTTTCCTATGGTCCCCTATCTCCATTTTTACATATTATATTAATATGGAGACCTTGACCTCTCAGGAGAGAAATAGAATTAGCCAAATTTCAAGTCTAGACAAGAGGATAGTGGGAAAGGGCATCACAGAGCAGAATAGAAGTTCGGGACCTCGAGGTCTCTTTCATGCTTAAAGTATTGGTAAAGGAGAATACGTTGAGACCGGGTACAATGGGGAAGGGAAATGTATGTATTTGAAGGTCTACAGTATATGTATGTAAGTTTTTAACCACTTTAGCCCCGGACCATATTGCTGTCCAATGACCAGAGCACTTTTTGTGATTCGGCACTGCGTCACTTTAACTGACAATTGCGCGGTCGTGCGACGTGGCTCCCAAACAAAATTGGCGTTCTTTTTTTCCCCACAAATAGAGCTTTCTTTTGGTAGTATTTGATCATCTCTATGGTTTTTATTTTTTGCGCTATAAACAAAAATAGAGCAACAATTTTGAAAAAAATTCAATATTTTTTTACTTTTTGCTATAATAAATATCCACCAAAAATATATAAAAAAACATTTTTTTTCCTCAGTTTAGGCCGATACGCATTCTTCTACATATTTTTCTTTAAAAAAATCGTAATAAGCGTTTATTGATTGGTTTGCGCAAAAGTTATAGCGTTTACAAAATAGGGGGTCGTTTTATGGCATTTTTATTAATATTTTTTTTTTTACTAATAATGGCGGCGATCAGCATTTTTTTTCAGTACTGCGACATTATGGCGGGCACTTCGGACACTTTTGACACATTTTTGGGGCCATTGGCATTTTTATAGCGATCAATGCTATAAAAATGCATTGTATTACTATAAAATAATATATAATCACGCGCGCGGGACTCGGGCACTCATGCCCCCTAGCAGCCGCTTAGGAGCGGACGTATAGCTACGGGCTCTCGCCCAGCAGTGCCACCGTCCTGCAGTAATATGATGGCGGGCGGTCAGCTAGTAGTTAAAACTGATAAAGAAAATTTTGGAAAGATCGCAATCCCCAGCTTCCAAAGATGGCACACAATATTCCATCAGAGATGTTCACGAATGTGACAATTTCATCCGCAACCTGGGCCTGCCACCTGTTCCAGAGGAAGAACTTCAGCTCCCTCCGCCTGCTCTGGCCACCAGATCCCTTTAGGCCCCCGCTGCTATTTGGACCCCGACTCGATGAAGACAACAGGCTTTCTCTATTCCGCAACGCTCTAATTTGCCTAGACCCCCCACCTGAAGACCAAGACCTCCTTGATTTACACCCCTTTGTTTGCTTTTTTTGATTCCCAGTCGCCTAGGATCTCGGCCATCCTCTTCTGGTATCTGCGGGGAGTGTTCTCCCCTACAACCTATCCACACAAATTTTTTTTGGGGTGTGCTCATTAAGCTTTGTTACAATTGTTTGTCCATTTTCCACACTGAGGCCCCGTACACACGACCAAGCTTCTTGGCAGAATCCAGCGAGAAGCTCGCTGGGAGACATATTCTGCCGAGGTTCTCGGTCATGTGTACACTTCCGACGAGCATGCTCTTTTTTTCCTCGTTGTTCAATGAGGAAATTTGGCTCGACGAGCTTTCTGACCGCTCATCGGGAACCTCGTCGGGCGGAACGATTAGTTTAGCCCGACGAGGTTCTCGGACGTGTGTACGCGGCCTTATTGGTGGGCCAATGTTCTCTTGCTGGCTCCTTTTTCCTGTTTCAATTTAAATGTGCTATGTACTGCACAATGTTAATTATTGCTACGTCCGAGGACAAGAACTTCCAACAGGAGTGGGCCACAGCCTGTCGTTTTTTGCTGACCGTCATGTTTCTCTATATGTCCAAGGTGTCCCACCTTGGTCCCCTGAAGGACTTTTTTCCTTCAGGCTTTCAAAACATGTTTTTTTATTTTTGTATGTATCCTATTCTCCTTGCTTTTTGTTTTTGCCAATTCTCTTTTTATCAGGTCCTTTTTTGACCTGTTGCTGTTCTTTTATTTTGACACAGGTTGTGACGTCATCATACATTGTCCTATTGCTCATAAATGCTGATGTGTATATGTTTCTTTCAGTTATCCTTGGGTTGGAGTGTCTCCTACCCGTGAGTTGTGTTCAACTATCTTCTTCTTCTTTACCCATGTATATACTATGGCTTTAAAGATTTTTTCTTGCAATGTCAAGGACTTGAATGCCTTACAAAAATGCTGGCTGGCGATAAAGGAATTCAAATCCTCTGGAGCTGATGTGGAAATGGTTCAGGAGACGCATTTTCGCCCAGGGGGTTCCTTTAAATTTGCAAATAGATGGCTTCCCACAGTTTATATGGCCTCTGATCTGTCTGGGAAGGCTGGAGTAGCCATATTGATTAAACGTGTGTGCCCCTTACGGATCCTTACTTCAACTCTAGACCCCAGGGGTTGATATGTCCTCCCGAGTTGTACTTATCTGAATGCGTCCTTTACCTTAGCTAATAATAACACACCTAACACAGGGCATATTGGTTTTCTCACCGGAGTTCTTGAGAGGCTGCGTTCCTTTTCTCAGCCTTTCACGATCATAGGTGGGGACTTCAATATGTGTATGTCTCCCAGTAGAGATAGACAAGTTCTATTTCACCAGACCCCTTCTCTTCAGGTTCTTAAATTATTTACCTCCTTCCCTAAGTTGATTAGGTCCCATAATCTTTTTGATGCGTGGAGAGTGAAGCACCCTACTCAACATCAATATACTTTATTTTCCCCTCCGCATAAGCTATATTTTCACCTAGATCATTTCCTAGTAACCGCTCCCCTGCTACCTAACATAGTCTCCTCTGAAATTGATCCTATAAAGTGGTCTGATCATGCCCCCATTACCCTGAGCCTAGCGCTCCAGACAGCTTGATCTAAGACTTGTCATTGGAGGCTCAACTAATCTCTTTTACAACATGCTGAAACTAAGGATAGGCTTCTCTGGAAATTGGAAGAGTTTTTTGATTTAAATGTGGGCTCAGGCCCTGATATATCTACTGTATGGGAGTCTCATAAAGGCCTTTTTTTTAGGGGCAAATGCATCTCAGCCGGCTCGCACCTGAAACGAGATTCTATTAAGCTGAGGGTGGAGCTTGTGGTCCAGCTGCGGGCGGCGGAGGCACAGTTACTCCGCTCTCCTACAGTGGGTCGCTTGCGTACGGTGATTGCTATTCGCAATCGCATTAAGTCGGTAGATACAAACAAAATTTCGAACTCAATATTATGGTCCAAGCAAAAGTTTTATGAGTATGCAGATAAGCCACATAGGATGCTTGTCCATAAGCTTAAACCCTGCCGTTTTCTAAATATTCCTGATTACATAGTACAACCGGATGGCTCGCCTACATATTGTCCCAGACAATGTCTGGAGTTTTTGGAGATTATTACAATAAACTTTACAATTGCTTGAGCACTGACCTGCAGACCCAGTTCTCACAAGATGGGCTAGATGCTTTGATATCATCTGTACATCTCCCAAGACTGTCACTAGACCAACGTGCCTTTATTAAATCAACCTCTTTCCACTGAGGAACTAACTGAAGTAATTAAAAACCTCCCTTCACATAAACCCCCAGGCCCAGATGGTCTTCCTTATTCCTATTATAAGGCATTTTTTCAGACTCTCACTCCACATATGCTAACCCTCTTTGTTTCACTACTTCTGGGCAAATCACTGCACTCTTTGTTTCTGCATGCTTCAGTTACCATGATCCCTAAGCCGGGTAAAGATCCATCCTCCCCCGATAATTATCGTCCCATCGCCCTACTAAATTTGGACTACCAAATTTTCACCAAGATTTTAGCAAATAGGCTCTCTCTAATTCTACCGGCACTAATTCATAGAGATCAAGTGGGATTTGTCCCCATGCGACATGCAGGTGACAACACATGGCGGACGATTGACCTTATTGATCTACTTAATAGAACAAAAAACCCTGCTTTGATTCTTAGTTTAGATGCCCAAAAAGCATTTGATCACCTTAGTTGGCCATTCATGTTTGCAATTTTATACTGTTACGGATTCTCGCGTCCCTTTGTCCAAGCTCTTCAAGCCTTAGGCCGCGTACACACGGCAGAGAACCTCGACGGGCAGAACACATCGTTCCGCCCGTC
Organism: Rana kukunoris; assembly: GCA_029574335.1. NCBI lineage: Eukaryota > Metazoa > Chordata > Amphibia > Anura > Ranidae > Rana > Rana kukunoris. Next base: position 49,740 of record JAJQKJ010000280.1, read on the forward strand.
GAGGTTCTCTGCCGGCCGTCAAAATCGGCGACCCGCCCGTCGGGAATGGCAACCAGCCATTCATCCAGGCGGGCCGTCGAGCAAATAGAGAGCGTGCTCTCTATTTCTGCTCGACGGGCTTCCCGACGGGAAGCTCGCCGAGAGCGTACACACGGCCGAGGTCCTCGCTGGAATGCAGCTTCCAGCGAGGTTCTCGCTGGTTTCCAGCGAGAACCTCGGTCGTGTGTACGCCGCCTAATACTCGAAGCCCCCATCACAAGTGCAACTTTCCTCACACCAGAGGTGTATTTAGGTTTTGTGCTGCCCTAGGCCTGATTAAACTCGTGCACCCCCTAATTTAAATATGACCCACCCCCTCCTGTCAGGGCCACACCCTTTTCTGTTACAGTCCCACGCAAAACCCTAGGGTGGGGACACTAGTTCTGAGGGCCTGGGGGGCAATGGATTGCCTTAATTTGCAGGGATTTCCTCACTTCCTGTTTAGCAATGGGGCAGGAAGTGAGGGGAAATCTCTGCAATTGGACAGGGATGGTAAAAAATAAACTGACAGGGGCAGTGCAGCCACTTTATGGGATGCTTGACTAAGCCATCACAAATTTTGGGGGCCCTTACACATCTTTAGGCAGGGCCCCCCTGGAGCAGAAAACCAGGGGGGGGGTGCTGACGGAAAAATTACATGTGTAATGTGAAAAAAAATGGGAGGGGGGGGCGGCCAGGCCTGTAAGGGGCCCTGGGGAGCATTGGGTCCCTTGCATGTGTAATGAAAAAAAAATGCCTGTACCCCCCTGATGGTGGCCCTGCCGGCCCATAAGACTAGCACTACACTTACAGTGTAGCACAAGTCGGTGGGGACACTTTCCGTGCTGCCCCCCTGCAAAGTGCTGCCCTAGGCCTGGGCCTTGTTGGCCTAGGCCAGGATACAGCGCTGCCTCACACTTATCACGTACATTTCCCCTTACCAATGGTACAAGACAGGGCTGTCCTTTATCGCCTCTGCTCTTTATCCTCAGTTTAGAACCCCTGGCTGCGGTTATACGGGAATGTCCAGATATTAGAGGCATACGTCTTCGACACACGAAATATAAATTATCCGTATTTGCAGACAACGTTCTCCTCACTCTCATGCACCCGCACTCTTCCTTGCCACATCTACATGACATACTAGATACTTTCAAGTGCCTTTCAGGATTTAAAATGAATGCAGCTAAAACTGAAGTGTTACCCATAAACATCCCTCCGTCTCTCCTGTCTTCCCTCCAAAGCAAAAATAAATGCCATTGGTGCTCACAGTCACTTAAATATCTAAGGGTTCAACTCACAGCATCTTATGATACTCTATATCGGCCAACTTTCCTTGCCTGTTTTTGGAAATTAACCGTTTGCTGACTCAGTGGACCACCCTCCCTCTATCCATGTTGTGGAGTTCTTAACCACTTAACCCCCGGACCATATTGCTGGTCAAAGACCAGAGCACTTTTTGTGATTCGCCACTGCGTCGCTTTAACTGACAATTTCGCGGCCGTGCGATGTGGCTCCCAAACAAAATTGGCGTCCTTTTTTTCCCACAAATAGAGCTTTCTTTTGGTGGTATTTGATCAACTCTACGGTTTTTATTTTTTGCTCTATAAACAATAGACTATTTTGAAAAAAATGCAATATTTTTTACATTTTGCTATAATAAATATCCCCCAAAAAAATATATAAAAAAACATTTTTTTCCTAAGTTTAGGCCGATAAGTATTCTTCTACATATTTTTCGTAAAAAAAAAAAAAAAAAATCGCAATTAGCGTTTATTGATTGGTTTGCGCAAAATTTATAGCGTTTACAAAAAAGTGGGTAGTTTTATGGCATTTTTATTAATATTTTTTTTTTACTAGTAATGGCGGCGATCAGCATTTTTTTCAGTACCGAGACATTATGGCGGACACATCGGACAATTTTGACAAATTTTTGGGACCATTGGCATTTTTATAGCGATCAATGCTATAAAAATGCATTGGATTACTATAAAAATGCCATTGGCAGTGAATGGGTTAACACTAGGGGGCAGGGAAGGGGTTAGGTGTGTTCTAACTGTATGGGGGGGGGGTGACCTCACTAGGGGAAATCACTGATCTTCTGTTCATACATTGTATGAACAGGAGATCAGCGTTTCCCCGCTGACAGGAACAGGAGCTTTGTGTTTACACACAAAGCTCCCGGTCCCCCCTCTGTAACGAACGAGTGCGCGTGCCCGGCGGCGATCGCGCCCGCCGGACCCGCGCACGGGACTCGGGGGACGAGCGGGGGCATGTGCGTGGGCCACCGGCGGCATGTGCGTGCCCCCTAGCGGCCGCTAAAGGGAGGACGTAGAGCTACGTGCTCTCGCCCAGCAGTGCCACCGTCCCGCCGTATAACGACGGTGGGCGGTCGGCATCTGGTTAAAATGTCCGTCCTGCCTAAATTTTTATATTTATTTAAAATGCTACCAGTAGCGGTCCCAATGACGCAGCTTAAAACCCTTCAAAGAAGGAGCCTTCGCTTCATCTGGAATAATTCCTCCCATAGGCTGGCAGGGACGGTGGTCATGGCCCGGAAGAGTAGGGGGGATTGGGAGGCCCGGATTTCATTAAAAACTATTTTGCCTCACATCTGAGAGCTGTTGCCTCCTGGACCTCCCGTAAAGCCCCTATTTGGGCTGAGATAGAAATGAGTGTCACAGCCCTGGTCCATCCTTGTTATATGCTCTGGCCTTCTGCTGCCCTTCATATGCTCCAATTGCGGAAAATCTGTTTAGCCCCCATGCTGTTCACCTTATCTATTTGGAGGCGCTGTTCTGAGCGCTACTCCTTGTCCTCTTCGAGCCCACCACTCTTGAATGTTCTATTCAATCCAGACATCCCGGATAGCCTCTCTTATGATGGTATGCTTCCTTGGACTCAGACAGGACTTTTCCAACTATGACACTTTGTTAATCTGGTGACCCAACCTCTTCTGACTTTCCCCGAGTTGCAAAGTCAGCATCAGATTCCCCAAAAGCTTTTTCATTCATATCTACAGATTAGACACTTTTTCTCTACCCAATCTCCTTCCTTGACTTTGGAAAGGCCAATCGACTTCGAAGCCCTATGCGCTAGAGGCCCTCATGAGCCCCAAATGATCTCTATCATCTACAAAATATTGCATGAGGCAGTTCCCAACGTGGTGAATGTCCACCTCTACATGAGAAAGTGGTCCCAAATCTTACAAGACGACATCTCCTTGTTATGGCCCATACACACGATCCGAATATCGGACGAAAACGATCGTCCGATGATGGATCGTACGATTTTTGGATCGTGTGTACACTACTTTCGAGAGCCGATCACGACCGTTCATCCGATATTTTTCGATCGGACATGCACGAAAATTTTCCTCGTACGATGTCAGATCGTACGATTTTTGTTTAGTCAGTACAGCCATCGTCCAACAATACAATACAAATACATTACAACACGTGACATCGCTTCCGATCTTTTTTTTTCTGTCGTAAAGTTTTGTGAGTTTAATAACCTATTTTATTTTACTTGCGATTATTAAGCGAAAAAAGTCGTACGACCCATCGGCCGATATTCGGATCGTGTGTATGGGCCATTAGACTGGGAGAGCATTTGGAGGCACACTTCCAGGATCTTTCGATGTGTAGCCCATAAGGAATCTGCACATAAAGTCCTGATGCACTGGTATAGGACCCCAGACATATTACATGCTCGCAACCGACTGGTCTCAAAACAATGCTGCAGGTGTAATAGTGCTGTGGGCTCTCATTTCCACATCTTCTGGGAATGTCCCCCTGTTCACCGTTTTTGGCTTCAAGTCCAGAAACTGTTAGAAAATTTGGTGGAGACTCCCGTCCCTCTGATGCCCATGCACTGTTTAGTAGGTCTCCCATTCCCTGGTGTCTCTAAGGCCTTGCGCCAATTGATATCTTTTATATTGCTGGCTGCTAAGAGGGTCACCACCTAGAATGTGGTTGTCCACCTCGCCCCCAACAATCCCACAGTTGCTCGCTATTGTAGCTGACATCCGCAGAATGGAGCAATTGACAACACAGCAACTACAGTGGAGGGTACGGAAGACACATTTTCTGAAACGTGGTCAGTGTGGAATGACTCAGTTTATGGGTCTAAAGGAGCGACCCAAGCTAGTTTACTTCAATTACAAAAGCATTCCACTAGTGTGTTTATGACTTTTATATACAGGTTTTTTTTTTCTCTTTTTTTTTTCTGTGAAGTTTTACAGTATGTTTATAGAGTGGTTATGTTGCCTTCATGGTCCCTGGACAGATGATTGTTTCAAACATATTTTGAGTGTTTTCTCTTGTATTTTCCTTATTTTCTTATTGATTTAGTCTTTCTATTTTATTGTGATGGAGTCCCTTACTCCCACTCAAGACAATCGTTTATTCACATCGCCATTCCTATACTTGTACAAATTATGTATACTCAGTAGTTCACTAAAACAATGTATACCTGTTTTTCTCCATACTGTTAATGACTCATCTGTTCTTTTTTTGTATGATTTGCAAAAATTAGTAAATAAACAATAAAAAAAAAAAGATAATTGTGATCCACCACCTGCCAAAGTGACTGCTCACCTCAAATGAAGAACGATACTTTTGGTTTCAATCCCTCCTGAAGTAACGTCACCCGGCTCCACCCGACAAATTGCATCACTAGACATGTGACTTCTTAGGGGTAAAGAATAGCAATTACGTGCCTACAATCCCCAGGCAAACTCTTAATCGCCATCACCCATAATTCTGCTTTTTGCCTGCCTTTTAGAATCTGGCTCATTTCTGGGTTTGGGCACTGTAAGAAGTTGCACAGGTGCATAAATGTATCTCAGTGAACAGAGTTAAATCTCTCCTATTCTTTCAGAAAGAGATGAAGCTTACTGGAACGGTTTTGAAATCTTCAAATTAAACACTGGATCGGGTTTCCGTCCAGGTCACGGGACGGAAACAGCACGTCTCAAAATATGGGATGACGCTCTTGAAGCAGCAGACGAAGGAGAACCTTGTCTTCTGATGCTGCTGGACCTGAGTGCAGCTTTTGATACATTAAACCACAAATTGTTGCTGACTCGCCTAGCTGAAGTAACGTGGCAGACTTGGATCTACCCTGGTTCTCCTTTCTGGAAAACCGATCACAATTAGTGAAACTAGGTCCTTTCACTTCTGAAAAACTTACTGTGTCATGCGCAGTCCCTCAGGGGTCACCCTTGTCGCCTGTAGTATTCAATATTTAAGGATCATTCCCTCGGACTAGAGAAATGCCTTACTCTGATAGAGAATTGGATGACGGGGAGTTACCTTAAACTCATTTGATCAAAAACAGAACTTCTTCTGTTTCATGCCAACTGAAAGAGACTTTCTACGACAACATGGACGCCCCTGCCCATTTAGGGACAAACCATCACCCCTAGCACCAAAGTCAAAAGTCTCTGAGTCACATTTGACTCCGGCATGTCAATGGATGCACAAATAGATTCAGTAGTCAGCGGATCCCACCATCTGCTGCGCCTAATATGTAGACTCATTCCCTTTATCCCAAAAGAAGACAGCAGTCGTGGTGGGAACAATAATCAACTCCAGACTCGACTATGCAAACGCCTTTTACCTCGGACTCCCAAAATATCAAATTGCTTGTCTAAATTGCACGACTTGTAACAGGAAAAGAACCCTGGGACTGAATCTCTCCCTCCCTTAGGTCCCTCCACTGGTTGCCCGTAAAATATCAAATTACGTTTAAGGCGCTCTGTCACGCACAAATGTGTACAAGGAAGTGCGCCCCAATATCTTTAGGCGATTCAGTTCACATGTGTAGCGCTATACAAGTGTTTCACTCACTCACTCACTGGCACCACCCATGTAACTTCTACCTATATACAGTATACACAACAGTGGGCCTCTGACATAGGCAAAGGTGAAACAATTCATACTTTTGAACATGTGAATATCTGGGCATCTAAAAGGTATTTCATTTAACCATCCTTGTCCTGACAGCTGCCAAACAAAATCAGAAAAGCATAGAGGACAGCTAGGTTCTCTACTGTCAATACCAAGCCTACAGTCACTTGGGTCATGAGCAAATTGTAAAAAGTCATGAAAAAAATTTAAGGTAGGGTCTCTGACATAATGGAAAATTGTATAGAAACACTTAATTTGTGTCAGACCAAACTTTGTTTGAGGAAGCTAAATGTTATGTTATACTTGAGCATTCAGGTGTGTGTTAACTACTTGCCGACCGCCCGCCATCATATTACTGCGGGACGGTGGCACTGCTACGCGGGAGCACGTAGCTCTACGTCCTCCCTTTAGCAGCTTGTAGGGCGCGCGTCCCCCGAGTCCCGCGCGCGTGCCCGGCGGGTACGATCGCCGCCGGGCACCCGCGATTGCTCGTTACAAAGCGGGGAACGGGAGGTATGTGTGTAAACACATACCTCTCGTTCCTGTCAGCGGGGGAAACGCTGATTTTCTACTCATACAATGTATGAACAGAAAATCAGTGATTTCCCCTAGTGAGGCCACCCCCCCATACAGTTATAACACACCAGGAACACACTTAACCCCTTCCCTGCCCCCTAGTGTTAACCCCCTTACTGCCAATGGCATTTTTATAGTAATACAATGCATTTTTATAGCATTGATCGCTATAAAAATGCCAATGGTTCCAAAAAGGTGTCAAAAGTGTCCGATGTGTCCGCCATAATATCGCAGTACCGAAAAAAAAACGCTGATCGCCACCATTACTAGTAAAAAAAATAAAAATAATAAAAATGCCAAAAAACGACCCCCTTTTTTGTAAACGCTATAAACCAATTAATAAACGCTAATTGCAATTTTTTTTAACGAATATGTAGAAGAATACGTATCGGCCTAAACTGAGGAAAAAAAATGTTTTTTTTATATCTTTTTTGGGGATATTTATTATAGCAAAATGTAAAAAATATTGCATTTTTTTCAAAATAGTCGCTCTATTTTTGTTTATAGCGCAAAAAATAAAAACCGCAGAGATGATCAAATACCACCAAAAGAAAGCTCTATTTGTGGGAAAAAAAGGACGCCAATTTTGTTTGGGAGCCACGTCGCACGACCGCGCAATTGTCAGTTAAAGCGACGCAGTGCCGAATCACAAAAAGTGCTCTGGTCTTTGGACAGCAATATGGTCCGGGGGCTAAAGTGGTTAAACTGCAGAAACTGCTGATTGCTATCACTTTCTATAGCCCTCTGTGTAATTCCATATGGAAAAGCACTTTTAAACTTTTGTTTGTGTAGTGCTATTACCTTTACATTAGGCTATTGATTTGCGCAGTTATGTCTATGCACACAATACATACATTTGTATTTTCTTGGAAATTCAATAAAAACAATTAAATCATAAAAAATTGCCCAAAGAATCAGACTCGTGGGATCCAAATGAATGTGCAGAGCAGAAGATTATAGCAGAGGGAACTGAACAACAGCAGGTCCAAGAAAGTACTTCAGTGGAATTCTGGGCATACATAGGAAATTAAATGGAAAGTATCCTCAGAATAAGCCTGCTTAGTCATTATAGTTTCCCTTTGAATTTCTGTTTAGGGGTTAGCTGCTAAAAGTGACTGAGTCTTCATGATTCAAAGAACTGAACTCTAATTGATTAAAGAGGCAGGACTGGGATTGCAAGGTTGAGCGGGAAAGGCTAGATAATGATGCTGAATATCCACCAGTCAGTAAATGAGGCTGGATCCATCTGACTTGCTGCAGCTTTTAAAGGGTTAGTTTATATTTACTAAAACGCTGCCTATGCAGGTAGACTGAAAACAATCTTGACCAATACCTTTGCTATAGGTGTAGGCCATTTATGTACCTCCTAAAGCCTGGTTGAAAAACTTCCAGAGTTGGCAACTTCCGCCCTGCCTTGGATGTCGCTAAGACACTCTTGGATGATTCAAACCCTCTTGCATATGCTCTCTCTGCCCTGCCACAATATCTCTAAGTTTAGTTATGCTGCAATATTAATGATAGTGGACCACAGGTTTGAGAGCTCGATCCTATGATGGTGAAGTGAGCAGGAATGGTTGGGAGTGCCTTAGCAACATCCTAGCAAAAAGGAAAGATGAGATGATGCCAGCTCTGGGAGTTTTTTCACCAGGATTCTGGAGTTAAATAAATGGCCTACACCTATAGGAAAGGCAGTATCTAACTTTAGTCAAATCTGCACAGTTTGTTTTTTATATACAAGGGCCCCTTAATTGCATAAGCTCAGAGTATGCAAGGAAATCTGAGAAACCAATTTGTATACAGCAGACGATCCTATACTACTTTTTAGGACTAATGGTAAACGTGGAGTACAGCTTTAACCCCAGTCTCAGTTTCAATCAATATTAGGATCATTTTGTCACTAGGAAAAGTCTAAAAATTCTTGTAAAAAGGTACAGTAGAATAATTTGCATGGCAGATGAGTAGGCACTAAAATCTACCACGTTCTATATTTGGGAACAAAAAAATGATATGCTTCTGGCAGGTTACCTAATCCAATAATTAATGATCTCTAAAATGTAGACCAGGTGTTGACTACCTGAAATAATTACATGTCAAAGAATAACTTGAATTTGCCGACAGGAAATAAAAAATAGCATATTGTTAGAAAAATAAAAGGTACAATTTCAGTAAAACTTATGACAAGGTATTGCTGCTTTCCTTTCTTATACTGTATTTACATTGTGCAGGCTTGCTGATGACGGCTAACCATTCCTTATGCCTGTCATGCAAAAGCCATGTGAATGCAGAATCTATTGTCATTGCAATTAAAAATAGCACAGAATTTATGTAAGCATTACTCAACAGATTTTGTAAGCAGCTATAGAAGTAGAAAGCATAAATGCATAGTCAATTGTTAATATCTGTGTATGCATGGCTGGATCCATACTCCACCCCCCCCCCCCCAACCCATTATTTTGCTGCCCTATCCGACCCTGGTCTTCTCGCAAGTTGTAGCATAGCACTATAATGCTCACACTGCAGGGGGTGGGTCCTACAACCAATGTCCATATGTATTAAATACCATAATGTTTGAATGCCTAAGATGTCTCAATTGGAAACATTCAAAAGAGAGAGAATGGGAGCTATGGGTTTATAGGTCATGAAGGTAGGCCTGCTGAGGACCAGCATATGATATCAATCAATCAAAAAGGTGAAGTGAAGAGTGCAATAATAACTCCATCCACTGCATGGAGTTAATATTGCACTCTTCACTTCACTTTATTGATTGATTGATATCATATGCTGGTCCTCAGCAGGCCTACCTTCACAACCTATAAAAATAGTCCCCCCTTTTGATCCTCCTTACCATTTGAACACTGGAAAGCTTACCATTGCTTTTCATTTACCCAATACCTAGAGTTGCCACCTCATCTCTTTAAAACGGAACACATATTAATTACACAGGTTCTGTGGCTAATTAAGGTGGTAATTAAACTCACTTGGTGCTTTACCTGCATTAAATTAGCCTCAGAACCTGTGTAATTCATATGTGTTCTGTTTTAAAGGGATGAGGTGGCAACCCTACCAATACCCACAATCTGTTGGCTTATACAATGTTTACACTGTGTGGAGTTGAGAGGTGGATTGGGTTTGATCATTATATGTAGTGTGTTCTTTGTGGTAATATTGTCTATGTTGTATATATTCTTTTGACATTAATAAATACTGTTGTAATTGATCTAGAGAGAAAGAATTTAATTCACACAACAGGGATGGTTAAAGGGGTTGTAAAGGTTTGTTTTTCATTTCCTAAATAGGTTCATTTAAGCTAGTGCATTGTTGGTTCACTTACTTACTTTTCCTTCAATTTCCATTCTAAATGTTTTTTTTCTTTGTTTTCTTTGCCTGAATTTCTCACTTCCTGTTCCTCCTCAGTAAGGTGTTCAGTAAGCTGCTAAATGACTTTCCACCGCTCGGATGATGGTGGAAAGCTTACTGAGGAGAAACAGGAAGTGAGAAATTCAGGCAAAGAAAAAAAAAACATTTAGAAGGGAAATCGAGGGAAAAGGTAAGTGAACCAACAATGCACTAGCTTAGAGGAACCAATTTCGAAAATAAAGGAAGAACCTTTACAACCCCTTTAAGCTCCATTAATCTTATTTATTTCAGTTTTTTCATTTGTAGTATAGCACTAACAAGATCAGTCATTATATACACACAAAACTGAAGGACGGTTTGCTCAATCTGTACAGGAACAACAACTAAAATGACTGGAACACTAGGACAAGCTCTCCCATGTTGCCAGCAGTTTGGTTCTAGGTACAAGGACCCAGAGTGGTTGAAGTATATACAGGACAATTATCCACCAATACAAAGGCAAAGGCAGTGCCGGGGAAGAAACTATTGGGACCCAGTTAAGGGTAGAAGGCAAGGTGAAAGTCTGGAAACTGATAATGTACATGGTAATATATTACTTATAGTTAGATCCCATTCACACCATTGCACTGTGGTAAGGCAGGCATGAGTTACCACAATGCATGATAATTGATAACACAAGGCAGTAAACATTATGTGCGTTGTTGCTCTGTGATGCCATGTGTTGTGAATTGTATCCTAATGTACTTTAAAGACAAATGTGTATTGCAATGCACCAAAGTGCATTTTTCTGCAAAAAAAATCAGCCTGACTTGTTTTGTATGCATTTTGTTTAATTCAGCCTATTCACTTTTGAATAGGCTGTTTAACGCAAGGCAATACATAACTGTATGCTAATTGTAGTGAGTAGCATTTTGGTGTGAAGGGGCTTTTAGCAACATGGGGTGTGGGTGGCTGTGTGCTATCATTTGCAGTCCTGCCATTATAGACATTGGTCTATGTTGTTATGCATATAAAAGAGCTCATCACCATTGCGGAGTATTAACTGCTGACATGTCTCTTCTAGGAATGAGCTAAATGTCCAGTCCAAACACAAGTTCAAATCCAACTGTTTGGACCTTCATTTAAATGTTGGACCATTGTCTGAATGGCAAACATTTTACTTGTTTGGTGAGAGCCAAATGCTGCGTACACACGCTCAAAATTTCTGACAACAAATGTTCGATGGGAGCTTGTTGTCGGAAATTCTGACAGTGTGTAGGCTCCATCGGACGTTTTCTGTCGGAATTTTCAACAACAAAAATTTGAGAACCAGCTGGTTCTCAAATTTTCCGACAACAAAATCCGTTCTCGTAAATTCCGATCATGTATAAACAATTCTGACACACAAAATTCCACGCATGCACTTAATCAAGTACGATACAGAAGCGCTCGGTCTGGTAAAACTAGCATTCGTAATGGAGATAGCACATTCGTCACGCTGTAACGGACTGAAAAGCACGAGGCTGAAAAGCGTGAATCGTCTCTCACCAAACATCTACTAACACGACTGGTATTGAACTTCTCCTTAATAGTGCTGTCGTACGCGTTGTAGGTGACCGCATTCTTGGCGTTCGTAATTTCCGACAACATTTGTGCGACTGTGTATGCAAGACAAGTTTGAGCCAACATTCGTCGTAAAAAAATCAGCGGTTTTGTTGTCGGAATGTCCGATCGTCTGTACGCGGCAAAACATCATGTAAAGTAGTGGTATCGTTTCCTAGCTGTCAATGGTTGCTAAGGAAGCAGCAGGTGCTGCAACCCATAATGTCCTTAACCAGTGATGCCTCCTAGCCCCATGTATTTACTAGTTGGGAATCCCCAGCCATGTAAGCAAAGAGACCCCATCCCTTTATTTTAGTTGGGGGACCTGGAGAGATGTTTTTGATGCCACTCAGTAATGGGATCAAGGATGTCCATCGGTCAGGGTTTTTTTTTGCCTTGCATTGCCTGTGGTTCTTTGTGATTGATGCGATTGACAATGGACAGGGGTGACTCTAGGCTTTGTGAAACCTTAGAGAAAGGGGGAGGGGAGAGGGAAAAAGGGTGAGAGAGAAAGGGGGCTGAGAGAGGGAGAGAGAGAGAGAGAGAGAGAGAGAGGGGTGAGAGAGGGGAGGTGAGAGAGAGGGGGGCTGAGGGAGAGGGGGGCTGAGGGAGAGGGGGTGAGAGATGGGGTGAGAGAGAGGGTTGATCGGCAGAGGAATAAGGGACAAGGGTGAGAGAGGGCTGAGATGGGGGTGAAAGATAGAGAGAGTAGTGAGAGAGAGAGGGGGGTGAGAGAGAGAGGTGTTAGACAAAGATGGGGTGAGAGAAAGAGGGTGAGAGGGAGAGAGCGGTTAGAGAGAGTGAGGGGCTGAGAAAGAGGGGGTAAAAGATGGGGAAGAGAGAGGGGGTGAGAAAGATAGGGGGCAGAGAGAGCAGGGTATGGGCGGAGATGATAGGTGAGGATAGGTCTGTGTATGATGCCTGGTAACTCATGGACAGCAGCAGGTAGGGCCCAGTCTCCTTCTTGATCTGTGGGTGCTCTGCTCCCTCCATGCCTCCCTGGCTGCATGCGCCTCCCGCCTGCCTTCGTCCTCCGGGCCCTCAGTCAGCCTGTCCTCACTGTTGATGTTGGAGCGGAGAGGAGGTTGGAGGAGTCCAAGTTCTAGCAGGTGCGGAGTATTCTGTGCCCACTGCTGCTTGCCTCTTTTGGGGTCAGGGAGGCGGTGGAGCTCTTCTCCTGGGCTTTTCCAGGCCTAGCTGCCCTCATTGTCCATCTTCCTTATGGTCCCCCGCATCTTGAGAATGCTGCCTTTTGCTGCCACACTCACACCGTCATTGAACTCTCCACGATGACAAGGGGCAAATTAGACATTAGGCAGTTGCGAGGCCCCTGTGAGCGCAAGGTTTTGTTTTGCTGTATTAGGCTATATACAGTAGATTGTACAGATGTGCCATTTGACAGGCAGGGTAAGGACACCTTTCAAAAAGGTTATTCAAGGAAGTCGGCAATTTTAATATTACCCTTAAAGGAATATCAAAATCGCTGCTCCCCACCAAACAATACTTTGTACATTTTTTTGTTGTTTTGGTACATGTTTTAAGGACAATGCCTAGCCCTCCATGAAATTTGTTTCACAATCCCTTGCATATTATCCTTCTAAAATGGCCATAATTGACTTTCAAGATTAACCCTCATTGACCTAATGGGTTCTCATTAAAGTTTGAAGTTTTAGATGAACAGCCGATGTACAGAAAGCAAGCTCACTCACTCCTACACTATTGTACATGATTCCTACAGTCACTTCCTGGGAAAGTCAGGGGAGCAGTGGGATTTCCAACTGATAATGTGTGACATTGTGATAAGGGAAACAATGTAAATAAAATAAAAGTCCCTGATGTGCTGCCAACTTGTTGATAAAATGGGGGGCAGAGCAGAAAATGCCATTTTGTTTTCCTCAGTGGGATTATTTCAATTTTACTTAGCTTTCTGCGAACCTGCCTTGAACCGAATCCAGGTACATTCCATTCAGTTCATTCCTAGCCTCTTGTCTTTTCTGTACTAAGGAGTTAAGGAAAATTCTTAGTAAATACAGACCACCAATTTCTTCTCAAGAAACTGTGGCGTTGATTTACTAAAACTGGAGAGTGAAAAATCTGGTGCAGCGGTGGATGGTAGCCAATCAGCTTCAAACTTTAGCTTGTTTAAAGGATCAGTAAAGAAAAAAAATGTTAACGCTAAATAGCTTGCTTTACCTTATAGCAGTCCTGCTTTCATGTCCTCCATGTCCGTTTTTGCTTAGAAGTTGCTGTAATTCCTTGCTGAACTCCACACTTCCTGCTTGTCTAGCTCCTTAAGAAAAAAAACTCATGGTAGCTTTTCATTGTGGTCCATGATCAAGAAGATGTGATTACTATGTGTCTAAAACTCCTCAGAACCAATCAGATTCATTTTAAAAACAAACACTGCCCTGTATTTGTTTGTTTTTGTTCTGTGTGTCTCTGTACACACAGAACAAACTGAAACTACTCTAAAAACAAAACTAAACTGCAGGCACATTATATGATTGATTTGTATCTATTTTTAATCATGTTTAGAAGGAATCAGTTAACAAATATGTCTCTATACCCTGTAAACAGTCATTTCAGCAAAAAAAAAAAAAAAAAATCCTTTACTACTCCTTTAACCACTTTAGCCCCGGACCATATTGCTTTTTGTGATTCGGCACTGCGTCGCTTTAACTGACAATTGCGCGGTCGTGCGACGTGGCTCCCAAACAAAATTGGCGTTCTTTTTTTCCCACAAATAGAGCTTTCTTTTGGTGGTATTTGATCATCCCTGCGGTTTTTATTTTTTGCGCTATAAACAAAAACAGAGCGACTATTTTGAAAAAAATGCAATATTTTTAACTTTTTTCTGTAATAAATATCCCCCAAAAAGTATATAAAAAAACTTATTTTTTCCTCAGTTTAGACAGATACGTATTCTTCTACATATTTTTCGTTAAAAAAATTGCAATTAGCGTTTATTGATTGGTTTGCGCAAAAGTTATAGCGTTTACAAAATAGGGGGTAGTTTTATGGCATTTTTATTATTATTATTTTTTTTACTAGTAATGGCGCCGATCAGCGTTTTTTTTCAGTACTGCGACCTTATGGCGGACACTTCGGACACTTTTGACACATTTTTGGGACCATTGGCATTTTTTTAGCGATCAATGCTATAAAAATGCATTGGATTACTATAAAAATGCCATTGGCAGTGAAGGGGTTAACACTAGGGGGTGGGGAAGGGGTTAAGTGTGTTCCTATTTGTGTTCTAACTGTATGGGGGGGTGGACTTACTAGGGGAAATCACTGATCTTCCGTTCATACATTGTATGAACAGAAAATGAGCGTTTCCCCCGCTGACAGGAACGAAAGCTGTGTGTTTACACACACAGCTCCCGTTCCCCGCTCTGTAACGAGCGATCGTGTGTGCCCGGCGGCGATCGTGCCGCCGGGCACACGCACGGGACTCGGGGGTGAGCGGGGGCGCACGCGCGGGCCGCCGGCGGCGCGCACGTGCCCCCTAGTGGCCATCAAAAGTGGCGACGTAGAGCTACGGGCTCTCGCGCAGGAGTGCCGACCTGCCGCCGTATAACTGCGGCGGCTGGTCGGCAAGCGGTTAATTAAGCTTTGACCATAAAATCTGGAAGCTGATTGGTTTCTATGCAGACCTGCTGCGATTTTGCACTCTTCAGTTTTAGTAAATAAACCCCTGTGTCTGTTAAATGCTTCATTTGAACCCTCCAGCAACTCTTTATATACCCCCTGTATGCGCAATCCGAGTTATAAGACACATCTTAACCACTTAAGGACCGCCTACTGCACATATACGTCGGCAGAATGGCACATCAACATATATATATATATGTTGATTTTAGTACCCAGCCGTGGGTCACGGGCGCGCGCCCGTGGCGCGCTCCCGTGACCCGGTCCGAAGCTCCAGGACCGGGACCGCGGGACTCGCGGACCCGATCGCCGCTGCAGTGCGGCGATCTGTCCCTGGAGCTGAAGAACGGGGAGAGCCGTGTGTAAACACTGCTTCCCTGTGCTTCTCTGTGGCCGCAGCATCGATCACGTCACCCCTGTTATAGGGGGACGCGATCGATGACGTCACACCTACAGCCACACCCCCTACAGTTGTAAACACACACACAGGGAACACTCAAAGTCACAGCGCCCCCTGAGGTTAACTCCCAAACTTCAACTGTCATTTTCACAGTAAACAATGCAATTTAAATGCATTTTTTGCTGTGAAAATGGCAATTGTCCCAAAAATGTGTCAAAATTGTCCGAAGTGTCCGCCATAATGTTGCAGTCACGAAAAAAAATCGCTGATCACCGCTATTAGTAGTAAAAAAAAAAAAATTAATAAAAATGCAATAAAACTATCCCTTATTTTGTAAACGCTATACATTTTGCGAAAACCAACCGATAAACGCTTATTGCGATTTTTTTTTACCAAAAATATGTAGAAGAATACGTATCGGCCTAAACTGAGGAAAAAAAATGTTTTTTTATATATTTTTGGGGGATATTTATTATAGCAAAAAGTAAAAATTATAGCATTTTCTTTAAAATTGACACTCTATTTTTGTTTATAGCGCAACAAATAAAAACCGCAGAGGTGATCAAATACCACCAAAAGAAAGCTCTATTTGTGGGGAAAAAAGGATGCCAATTTTGTTTGGGAGCCACGTCGCACGACCGCACAATTGTCAGTTAAAACGACGCAGTGCCGAATCGCAAAAAGGGGCAAGGTCGGGGGCGTGGCTTGGCGCGGAAGCCGATGGACGTCTAAGCCCGGAGCTCCGTAGAGTGAGAGATTGCAGCGGCACAAAGCGGCCATCCGAAATACCACCTTTGCCATCCGAGAGGGACCCTAGGCATAACCGACCACCCCGTCATGCCTGGCAAGCGGCAGAAGGATCGTAAACCGCAACGTCTGACTGATTTTTTTTCGCCGTCCTACGGGAACATCAGTCAAGATGGCGACGGGGCCTACTCCTCTCCGCACGCGGCCTCCGCACGGAAGATGACTGGGAAAGGTAATAAACCCCAGAACAAGTCACCATACACTGCCGGCGACTCTCTCCCTCCGACCCCCTCAATCTGTAGCCCGGCGAAATCCAGGCCCAGGCTTGAAGGCCGAGGACTGAGCATGGCGGGGAGCCCGATGGCAAGCCAGGCCTCAGAATCCGGGGTGGATACCAGGGACCTGCCCGATTCTATTGAAATGTTCCCCACACTAAATCAACCTGTGCTAGATTCGGTCCTAAAGGACATGTTGGTATCATTGAGGAGCACCCTACAGTCTGATATGGCGACCTGTATGCACCGCTTAGCTGGGGACATTCAGGAGGTGGGAAGCAGGGTGACCCACATTGAAACAAAGATGGGGGAGTATGCCACGACAATCAATGCTCTAGTGGACGCAAATGAGGAGAGGGAGTCTGAGTGGATTAAGGCAAAGCTTGCAGACATAGAGGACAGATCTAGGAAGAATAATATGAAAATAAGGGGGATTCCTGAATCTGTACAACAACCAGATCTGGGTCTCTATGTCACTAGCATGTTTAAAGCTCTGGTCCTGAGCCTCACTGACTTAGATGTCACAGTTGACAGGGTCCACCGTCTGCCGAAAACATCATACCTATCTGAACAAGTACCCCGTGATGTAATACTCAGGTTACATTTTTTTTACGTGAAGGAACAACTGATGGCAACCATGCGTAAGCCGATTTGATTCCCTCAAAGTACCAAGGTTTGCAATTCTACGCAGACTTATCTCAATTTACTCTACAAAGGCGAAGAGCGTTAAACTTGGTGACTAAAATCCTTCGTAACTATGAGATTGTTTACCGCTGGGGTTACCCGTCTAAACTTTCTATCACAAAAGACAACCGCTCCTACACGGTGACCTCCCTGGAGAAAGGCCTGGATCTCCTTAGGGAATGGGGTATCCTTCCAGCTGCGGATGACACACAAGGTATGACCAGCACGCCACATCGGGTAGATCCCGAATGGAAGCAAGTCACAGCCAAAAATGCCATTCATAAACAAGCAAGGATGTTATTTTTTCTTCCTCTCTACTTGAATCTCTAAAGCTGGAGCCAGGAATCCAGCCATGGAACTTGATCCCCAATCTCAAGTTGCAGCGATTAGCTGTCACTGGAGACAAGTGGTTCTCCATGAGTGGTGCTTCAGTTACAACACGGTACTTTTTTGTTGTTTGTTTTTGCCTTGTTGTTCTCAACTCCCATTTGTTTATGTTTACGTTTTTCTGCTCTACTTCTATCATTTTTGTCTTGGATGTAGCCGACTGCGAAGGACACATTCCTATGCTGAGAATTTGCTGAGTGTCCTGCCAAATCCTGTGCTGCCATTGAAAACTCTAACCTCGGTGGATGAGGTTAAGCCTACCAACAGTGAGTACTCTGACATCCCGTATACTCTAAGCTTCACTATGCGGATCACCTGTATACTGTCCAGGAGGGTGCGAAACCTGAGGAGCGCATGGTCTCCCTGTTCCCCTTCACAAGCCATTCTACTACTCCTTCACTATGCCCCTTAAAATAATATCTATTAACACCAAGGGACTTAACCACCCAGTTAAGCGGAAGTCGATGTGGGGAGAGGCACTAATGCACAATAGCGAAATTTTATGCGCTCAGGAAACACATTTCAGTACTAAAGCACCAGTTAAATGTTCCCATAGGAACTTTCCTCATGTGTTTACGGCCAATGCAGACTCCAAGACTAAAGGTGTCCTAATTGCTATTCGAGACACAGTGGCTTTTACTCTACACACCCAAGTCGTGGATCCCCTGGGAAGATATCTGATTTTAGTTTGCGACCTGGACTCTGTCACATATACAATAGTATCTGTATATGCACCAAACAAACATCAGATTCGCTTCTTTAACAAACTGCTGAGCAAAGTGAATAAGCACCGCTTAGGCCTGCTTGTGCTCTGTGGAGATTTCAATGTTACTCCCGACCCCTCAGTGACTCCACCTCGCATTCAAACCGCTACCAACAGCCTTTACTTCCCCATCTCCACAAACAGGAGGTCTATGACGCCGGGCGTTGTTTTCATGCAAACGAAAAGGATTTTACTTATTTCTCTTCTGTGCACCGAACCTATACAAGGATTGATTTATTTTTAGTTGATCAACAGGTTTTGCTCAAGACTAGATCAGTGGCCATAAACGACATTACCTGGTCTGATCATGCATCTATTGTTTTGTCTATCGAGACCTCTGTCCCTGCCCAGCGTAGCGGGGTCTGGAAGGTCAACACTTTTTTGTTACAACAGCGAGAAGTGAGGTCTGCGCTAAATGCCCATTTGATCAACTTTTTTAGTGATAATGAGGGTTCGGTGCAAAGCACATTTGTATTGTGGAACGCCCACAAGGCGTACATGAGGGGATTGTGTATACAAGCTGGGGCCAGACTAAAGAGGCAGAGGCAGAGGCAGGTCACTGAGTTGGTAGAACAAATCTCTACCTTGGAGCTTTTGAACAAACAATCATCGTCCCCAGACCTTTCTAGTCAATTAACCAAACTTAGCCTTAGGTCACTCCTTCTTGAGAAATTCGAAAAATATTCAAAAAAGCTTAAGATGACATATTATTCCACTGGGAACAAGGCAGGCAAAATGCTGGCCCAAACTATTAAAGGACATAGGTATAAGCTCAAAATCCCATATATAGTCCGTCACAAATCTAATCAAAAAGAGTTTCACCCCCAGAAAATTGCAGACGCATTTAGTGAGTACTACGGTTCCTTGTACAACTTGAAAGACGACTCTTCAGTTGTTCAACCTACCCCCGAGATAATAGACCAATTTTTGGGCAAATTGTCCATCCCCCGTCTATCCCCAGCCCAACTGCATTCCTTGAACTTACCATTCACTACTGACGAAATTCTAACGGTGATTGACTCGCTCCCTGCGAATAAATCTCCAGGCCCTGACGGATTTAGTGCAGAATATTACAAATCCTTTAAAGCTATATTATCCCCCTTCCTGCTACAAATATTCCAATCTGCGACTGCCTCTGCCTCTTTCCCACCCGAAATGTTGGAAGCTCTGATTGTGGCTCTGCCTAAGCCAGGGAAGGATCCTACCTCGCCGCCAAATTTTCGTCCAATCTCCTTGTTGAATATTGATCTAAAGATTTACGCCAAACTATTAGCAAGGCGTCTAGTGGATGTTTTACCTACAATAATACACCCAGACCAGACGGGTTTCACCAAGAACAGACAAACGTCGGACGCTACCCGCCGAATGGTTAATATTGTCCATTTGGCGCCGGCGCAGCAAAGGCCTTCTCTGCTCCTTTCGTTGGATGCAGTAAAGGCCTTTGACCGGATACACTGGATTTATTTGGCCAAAGTGTTGACGTCTTTTGGGTTCTCTGGTGACATTTTGTCTGCAATTCTGGCACTGTATACTCAACCCTCTGCACGGGTCTACATGTCTGGAGTTCTCTCCACCCCCTTCTCTATCACTAATGGTACGAGACAAGGGTGCCCTCTCTCCCCCCTAATATTCAATTTGTTGATGGAGCCATTGGCCATTAGTATTAGAACACATCCTGGTATACATGGTTTCTCAGTGGGGAAACATATGCATAAAATTAGTCTCTTCGCAGACGACATTATAATAATATTGACTGAGGTGGGCCCTTCCCTGGCAGCAACGTATGAGGTACTGCAGTTGTTCAAGGCGGTTTCTTACTATAAGGTCAATGACAGCAAATCATTTATCTTAGGAATTGGCATTGATGTTCATACGAGCATGAAACTTAAGGCCCAATATCCCTACATATGGAGCACGGAGGGCATCAAGTATTTGGGTATTACTTTGACCGGACATGTGAAAGATCTAGTGAAGGCCAATTATGATTCCTTCTTGGTCGGCCTTGCTGGTGTTCTGAGGGACTTGTCTTGGAAGGAATCAACTTTGTCTGGCCGATTAGCTGCCTTGAAGATGATGGTGTTGCCGCAATTTCTATATCTGTTTAGATGTCTTCCTATACCGCTCCCTAATAGGTTTTTCCTCAAAGCCCAATCCTTGGTGAATGGGTACCTCTGGCAAGGTCGGAGGGCTCGCTGTGCCTTCCAAAAATTATTGAAGTCTCGAATGTCGGGAGGGGTCAGTCATGTCCTTCTTAAGGATTACTACTCCGCAGCTATTTTAGCACAATTGAAACATTGGTTTCCAGGGGAGTTAATCTCCAGGTGGCAAGAGCTAGAATCATTTCAGTGCCCCAAATTTGGTACCTATGGTCTACTACTGGCTAGTGATAAATTGGAGAAAATTCCAAGTGATCTCTCGCCTACTATAATTGCAGCACTCCAAACTTAGAAAAAGTTCCGAGAGGAGCCCATCGATGCTGTTAAGACCAAACCTATTTATCTTCCCATTAAATGCCTACACTTATTCCTATCAGACCTGAACATGACTGAGTGGGAATCGCATGGTGTTTCCACTATAGCGGACTTATGCGTAGGCCCTGCCATTAAATCCTTTCGCTCTCTCCAGATTGAGTTTAGACTGGACCCTAAGGACTACTTTACTTACACGAGGATGTCGCACCTTTTAGCTTCCCCTTTCGAGAAGAAGGTAGATGTACCATGGAGAGTGTTTCTTTACTTGACCAACCCCAACACTTCTATTAAGGGTATTTCTCTTTTTTACAATATTTTTGGACAGAAAACTGTTTTTACCAAAACGCCCTCTATGAAAACTTGGGAACTAGACATGGATAGTCGATTCACAACAGATCAGTGGAGACGCGCTGTGACTTCTACATATGCAGCCACCAGAAGTGCAAATCTATGGGAGTTGTTTCAAAAGATACTATTGCGATGATATATGACCCCCACAAGACTGGCAGGGTTCAACAAATCTGCTTCTCCGTTGTGTTGGAGGCAATGTGGGAAAAGGGGGACTTTTTTCCATATTCTATGGAGTTGCCCCAAACTGCAAACATATTGGGTGAAGGTTTTTGACATTTTAAGACAGATGACCACATACCAGATTCCAAGAACAATTTTCAATGCGGGGCTAGCGCTCGTGTCATTGGGTATAGATGAGTTTCCTGTGGCCTATAGATCAGTTGTGTCCCATGTTTTATTGAGTGCTAGGTTAGAACTGATGAGAAGGTGGAGAAAGGTGGAAATACCCACGTTTTCAGATGTGGCGAGGACCACTGATCTCCATATTACATATGAAGGCATGTTTGAGGCATCTCAAGGCAGGTACATTGCGAGGAGCTCTCCTTGGGGACCTTGGAGGGACTGGTATAGGAACAATATGGCTAAATTATAAATCCTGGTGCACTAAATAAACAGATGCATCTAAGTATCTTTTTCCTTTTTCTCTTTTCTTTTTCTTTCTCTCTTTTGTTTTCTTTCCTCTAAATTTTCTACCTTGGTTCTCCTTTTCTTCTATTTCTCTTTAGCTGTTAGCGACACATTGAGGCATCCATATGGTTGTGACTATCGGTATATGTTCAAAGTTTTGTTACAGGATATGTGGAAATGAATAGAGACAATGCAGATTTTGATGTTTACATAGTTTAGGTTGGTTCCCCCGGGTGCAGTGTGCTCCCTATGGGGCACTCGGGGGGCAAAAGTCAACCTTGGTTATATTTTGTTAAGTTTTTCAGAGAAGCTTATTTATCACTGATAACTACCTGATATACTAGAGCTATGTCCGTGACTCACAATTGAGTTCCATTACGTGTTTAATATTGCGAACGCAGCTAACCAATGTGTTTTCCTTTGTATATGTTTCTGATATAATTAATAAAAACTATTGTTCCAAAAAAAAAAAAAGGGGCAAGGTCCTTTACCTGCAGTTTGGTCCGGGTCTTAAGTGGTTAAGCAACAAAGAGGGTGCATTCTACATGAATATGTCAAGTCATATACACAAGTTCTATATGCAAGTGAATTAATTACAGTTAAACACTTAAAATTAGCACATCTGAGTCCTGTACTAATATAGATGCCAGAGAGAGAGAGTAACTTCTAAAAACTACAGGGGACACAGGAGACTAAAACCCTCAGACATGTGCGTTTACTTTGGGGCTTCAGCCTAAGGTTTTCTCACAAACTAAGCAGCATTTTGGCATCGCAGGCAGTGGTTGACTCTTTTTTAGATTTGGTTATCTTACATTTTTATGCTTAATAAAATGGTAGCTTTAAAGAGGCTCTTAACAAGTATTTTTAAAGGCCTACTTGCAGTGTTACCTTTCCTTAAATTATGTTTTAATTAACTTACAATGTGCCTTTGAACTTGCTAGAACATTGGCTACGCCTATAAACTAAAGAAGACTGACAATTTCGATTTTTTTTTCTTTTTTTTTACTTTTTGCTATAATACATATCTAAAAAAAAAAATGTATAAACAAAATGCATTTCTTCATCAGTTTAGGCTCAAATATATTCTTTTACACATTTTTGGTTAAAAAAAACACAATAGGCGTATATTGTGTATATATTGGTTGGTTTGCACAAAAGTTATCACGTCTACAAACTACGGGAAAGGTTTAGGGATTTTTTTTGTTGTCTTTGCTGGTAATGGCGGCGATCTGTGTCTTTTAGTGGGACTGTGACAATGTGGTGGTGGACAAATATGACTCCATATTACTCTTTTTGGGACCAGTGACATTACAAAAAAGCACTGATCAATGTACAAATGACACTGGCAGGGAAGGGGTTAACACTAGGGGCGATCGAGGGGTTATCTGTCTTCCCTGGGTGTGTTCTAACTGTAGGGGGGTGGGCTGCCAGGGTCATGATAGAGATCACTGGGAACAGAAGGTATAACAGGCATTACAGGGAATCACCTTGCAGTTCCCCATTCTGCTTCTGAACACATCGATCGCGGATTGCCAGCGGACATCGAGTCCCCGGCGCTCGCTATCCTCCTTGCACTGACCGACATACAGGCGCATCGGTTTGCGGAGGAGAGCCTACCTGTCACAGTAAATGTGCATGAGATGGTCGGCAAGTGGTAAAAGAGACCATGGGGTATATTTACTAAAACTGGAGAGTGTAAAATTTGGTTCAGCTCTGCATGGTAGCCAATCAGACCTAACTTCATCTTGTTCAATTAAGCTTTGACAAAGAAAAATATTGGATTCTATGCAGAACTGGACTAGATTTTGCACTCTCAAGTTTTAGTAAATCAACACCTCTGTCCCTTTGTCAATGAATGAATAAGTGTCAGAGTCTCCTTAGGCCCCATTTGCATGGTCAATAATGTCATAAAATGGCAATAATCAATGTATTTTTGTGGTGGGGAGGTGATCAGCCACAGTCAGGAAGCCTGTATTAAATAATGATGGTGACTTTTGTTATAGCATATTAAACAGTTCCGTGTGGTTAGAGACAGATGAGCGGCCTGCACCTCAGTTTGGGTCCAGGATTGGTAATCTGTCCCTTAATTGCATGTATCGGCTCTATGATGGTGGACAGCCGCAGTGCTTGTCAGCCTATCACTGATTTGTGTAGGCTTCCTGACTGTGGCTGATTGCGAACACCTGTGTTCCATGCTGCAGAAATATGCTGATTATTGGAGGTGTACAGTCCTAATCAGCAGTGTATATGAATCCTTAAAGTATTTATAAACCCAATTAAATTATATTGCTTAGATGTCGTGGCAGCATTTTGTTCTTTTTTTTTTCCAGGCACAGGTACATTTGTTTCCTATTGATTCTGATAATAATCCAATATCTTTGTAACTTTCTGTTCGCTGAACTGAAAATCTCAAATAATATTATTAGCTTTCTCAGCCATCTTCTCAGAGCTCATAGCTCCCAACTGTCCCTGATTTGGAGCAATGTCCCTCTGTCCCTCATTCCTCCTCATTTGTCCCTCATTTTGGTCTGATCTATAAAGTTTTATATAAAATTCACTTTTTACCTCTCAACAAATGTTTCAGTGCTAAACCTTTCATCTGATTTCTAAATTGCTGCATTTGTAAATTCCAAAAGCCAATATAAAGGAATAGTAGTGGTAAAAAAGTACTTGTGGGTTTACACCAATC